>JBBMFX010000007.1:10829026-10849895 GCA_037832545.1 Rhabdalestes septentrionalis | reverse complement strand
GCAGGAGGCTAAATCTAGCACCATGGTAAGCTAACTTCTTTAATGAAAAGGTGCTTGCTAGCTTACCTTTAACATATGTGCTTTACCAGTGAGCTAGCTATATATTTTGATTTTACTAGTTAAAATAACATTGTAGAACAAATATCATGCAAGTTATGTCATCAAAACATGCACAATATTTGCACAAAAACAAAGACTTTACATTAACAGCATTTTTTTGTGCTATCTAGCATCATGATAAGCTAACGTCTTTAAGGAAACTATGCTAGCTAGCTTACCTTTAGCATATCTGCTTTACCAGTAAGCTAGCAATATATTTTGATTTTGCTAGTTAAAATTTAACATTGTAGAACAAATGTCATAACATATCAAATAATCAAAACTTACTTAACTGTACTGTATGTAGTCCTCAAATGGCTGTATCTGTGTTGTATGTGCCTCAGAAAGTTACTTTAGCAGTTCAGAATTTTAGAAATCATTGCACATATGATTGGAGGATACACAATGCATGTTGGGGGGGTGGCCTCAATAGCCCTGCATTAAGAAGTGTGTTATGGCCCTGAATGAGAAATTATAGACTACTCAAATTGATCAGATCTGATTGTTTTAACCAAGACTGTTTTTTATTATTATTTTCTACCAAATATGTTCCTAACCTTAAACTTTGATAATTCCCAGTTTATTCCCATTCATTCTTATTAATTCTCATAAATTCCCATTACTTCCCATGGAAAGTTTCCAACTTTTAAAATTCCCAGAATTTTGCAACCCTAGTCTTAACCCAAGACTTGTGCATTATTCTTTATTTACTCATTGGTCTTTTGTGGAGTAAGACAAGCTGATCTTACTGAGATTCATCAAGAGTATTTTGGTTACAATAAGTAATTCAGCCTTATTCTCCCTCTAGGTTTATAGGTGATTTAAGAGCCAGAAACATGTTTTATGCCAGGGCAGAACGGTATCAGATTTCAACTATTTAACAGTTCACATTTTCTCTTTAGTGAGACATTCCGCAATAGGTAAATTTGTGCTCTGTATTACGAACACTTGTCACGATAAACAATAAATCAATTAATTGCACGATAATTAAAATTTTCCGGCTGCAACCATTTTCTCCTGTTTTTCTCTAATAAAAACTATTGACAACGGACTTCGCTGTGGTGCATTGGTCTCTACCGCCCCCTCTCGTTTCCTGACATTAGGCTCTCCTAGCCTAATTGATTGCTCTCGTGCCACGAGAGAAAATGCTAACGTTAGTTGAGAATCCGAGATTGAATTGGTGTCAAACCCTAACGCGACAGCTTCAATGTGGGAGCATTTTGGATTTAAACAGAATGAGCATGGTGAACCACTGTGCTATCCGGTATGTCGCATTTGTGGTAAAACAGCACCAAAAGCAGGGATGGGTAGCCTGAAACTAATCCCCGTGGGCCACATGCGGCCCATTGGTCTTTTTAATCCGGCCCGGTGTCTGGGTCTCTGGCCTTTAAGTCGCGGTGCAGGGCCGGGCAGGACCAAGAACGCAGTACGAAGTTACTCAAATTAGCTACGCATTTAATCTGTAAATATCACTTAAGCCACTACATACGAGCGTACCACTTACTGGACGGGAAGTTTAAATTTTTTTTTTCAGAGATGGGGCCAGAAAAGCACAGAATTAAGTTCAGATTCAGATTTTTCACATGGCCCCCTGTGGAAATTTATTGCCCAGGCCTGAGTAAGAGAATGTTTAGCAAAGCTGGACACATTGCTACTCCTGAGAGATCATGCTTTAAGCCACAAAGTCAAAGGATGCTGACTGTCTTACAAAATCTTCTACTCCCAGTGTTGTGTTCTTTAGATGTCAAGGTTTATGTATTTTTGAAAGGGTGTATTTGCATCATTATGTCATTATCATTACATCAGTTGAAAATGGACAATATTTTATCGCAATAATTTCTGGGACAATTTATCGTCTAGCAAAATTTGTAATTGTTACAGGCCTACGAACAGTTCAAGGCTACAATCATTTTATGAAAAAAAGCATTTTTGTTGTAGAGAGGTTGGTAGAGTGAAAATCAGTAAAAATATTTTGTTTGTTTTTCTAGTAATTCGCTATAATAAGAATAAGATAACCTATTAGTCCCACAAGTGGGAAATTGCATTGTTACAACAGCAAATGAATAGAACAAGAGAAGAAAGTAAAAGCAGCATAGCAGTAAAATAATTACTATAAACAGCAGTTCACAAATATACACTAAACAAATAATTAAGAAACATATTGTAGATAATGTAATGGATAAATCAGTATAAATTAATGTATTCATGTATTACCACGCACATCAAATTAATTTGATTAAGGGTTTACTAATTTGATAATGTAAATGACTAATAAAAAACTTTTTATTACATTTTATTGGCATGATCACAGACTGTCAGTGTATGTCAGGAGGCCTAAACCCTTTCTGTGTCAGATTAAATTTACATTAGTCTTGGGGAATTCATTTATTAAAAAAAATTTTAAGGTCCAATGAATTTTTCTGAACAGTTCAGCCTTGTTTTTGTTTCTCTTTTCCCATGGGAAAATTACAGACCATATAAATTTTTCACAAAATTCATCACATTTAGGCTCCTAGCACACAATCACTCTGCACAATCTGAATCAAAAGACAATGTGTTCTTTGTGTCATAGGACTTTCTGTTCTCTGTATATTGGGAGCACTAAAACCCGAATTTCAGTGAAGGCCGAAAAACTCCCTAGACTAACACAGTTGTAAAAGCATAATCTAGAACACAAAAACACAATTAAGCCATTGAAAAAGCAAATGGACATACAAAGATTGTAGGTTGTACTGTATCCTGTACTTTAGTAATGGGGGGGTGGGGAACTTGCTGCATCATGAGGTTCAGCCAGGCACAACCAAACTAGTTCCATAAGAACAACGCTAATGGTGTGAGCTAAAACACTCTAGTCTCAAAAATGGTATTTTTATGTTTTTATGGGATTGAGTGTCATAACCTCAAAACATTGTCATAATTTATGACAATTGAGATGTCATCATCCGAGGACCCCTGTAGTCAAAACACAAAATCCTGCAGGTTATTTAGATTCAATTATATTCTATAACTAGTATAAGGCATGTGTTCACATATTGTATTATCATGTGTTAGTTTTCTGACATTCAAGTATGAAAAGATAATCACCTAGTAATGTAAACTAATCCAGTCTAAGGGCTTTAGATTTCAACTGTATTATTACTGAAGATTCTATTTATGATCCCTAGAATGTAGCTGCTGTGTGTTTTGTTCCTAAAATAAACAGAGGAAAAGTGTGATTTTGGTTGCAATTTAAGTGGTCTGCACTTTTGTGTGCCCAGCCAAAGTGATTCATGAAACATTTTAACCCAAATAATGGCTGGTTAATTTTAGTTCCATACATTGTTTTATCCTTTGGGAGTGAGGGAGGCTAATGGCTTGTCCCTGGCTTTAACTTTCATGTTTGGCAAATTGTATTTTTCATTTTTCACTGTTTGTGTAGCCAATTCCATTACATCATGTCCCTAAGAAAACAAAGGCAAATATGCCTTTTGTAACTTCAACATAATTTGTTGTTTAGTTGTTGTTTTTTTCTCAATGGAGAGGGACTTGCCAAGACCATTAAATTTATTATTTGATATTCTATGGCTGATATTTTTGTCTTTGAAAGAGATTTGGAGTTTTCCCATGGATATTTGGTGTAGGCTTACTTTAAGTTTACATCTATGGCTTTTATAATATTAGTTTTGTGGTAATTGAATGCGGCCTGTTTGTGTCTAAAAGGGTTAGGAAATTCTCTTTTCTTTTCTGAAATACTCTTTGATAGCAAATCTCTTAACTTGGTTTGTGTTCCACCAGCAGAGTTTTTTTTTTTTTTCTTTTAAAATGATGTTAACCCGTTTTGTGTTTGGGGGGTGGGAATAGATGGGAAAGAAAAGATTTTAAATAGAATTTATTATTAAACTCTTTCAGACAATTTCACCCTAATAATCTTGATATTTTGATGCACATAGAACTATTATTATTTAATATTATTTTTAGGGAAGCTCTATCCACCACCTAAGCTGTATTCTCTGACCAAAACCTTGAATTAAAAGTTGCTGCAATATTTCCTATTTTCTACATATAAACAAGTAAACAAATAATCATTTGTGACTTTGGGCAGAGCTAGGGGCCAGAACCAAGGGTAAGGGATTTATTTATTTTTTCTCCACTACCAACCAAAGTGGTTGCGTCAAGTCTTTATGCTGTGAAATGGTTCGACATTTTCTCACCATTCTATCAGTCACATTTAGCTGTACATTGACTGACCATGGCCCATGGCTTTAGACAGACTGGGGCCTTCTGGGAGCTTTGGATGCAATGGCAGTGTCTGACATTCTAGACTCTGTCAGATTAAAACAGCGCCTTAGGAGAAAGGGGAAAAGACTTCTTCAATTGACTGGTGTTTTATGTTTTGATTCCTTGAGCAGTCTTCAGAGAGCTGTTCTATTGTTTCTTGACTGGGGCAAATGGAAAGTGTTTTTATTGGAGGGTATGGTTTCATTTCTCCCTTGATTTTTGTTTCCATTCTGTGCTTTAGAGAGGATCAGATGAGCTGTTGTCCAGCAGCATGTACAACAGTCCCAACTCAGGGATGAGTAGTATCAGTGGTAAGTTAGATCATTGTGTTGTTTTTGTTCACAGAACAAAATTAACATATTTGCTGAACTGCCAGCAGTTAAAAGAAATCAAAGAACAATGATAGTTATAACTGAAAGTATTGTTTTAGCAGAATAGTTTGTTCATACTTTTCTCTGTTTACCATGTACTTATGCATGCATTTTCCACCATATGTTAGATGGGACATCCAATGGAAGCGACAGCAAAAAGTTGAGAGTTGAGGACAGGGTAGGGGATGCTCCCCCATCTCGTGTCCTCCACATCAGAAAACTGCCTAATGAAGTCTCAGAGACGGAGGTGATAGCTTTAGGATTGCCTTTTGGCAAGGTTACTAATATCCTTACTCTTAAAGGCAAAAACCAGGTGAGTGCGCATATATATACATTTATTTCCTTGGATGCTTACTCTTATTTAAAAATCCAACAAAAGATACATCTTAACATTTCACTTTTTTAGGCATTCCTGGAGCTAAGCACAGAGGAAGCGGCCATCACCATGGTGAATTACTACTCAGCTGTTACGCCACATGTTCGAAACGTACCTGTCTTCATACAATATTCCAATCACAAAGAGCTCAAGACTGACACAAACCAGGTAACAAACTTCCTGTGATGTATTGTGATTTTTTTAAAGAGTAATCTTTTTCTTGATGTTAATTTTTCAAATAATATTACTATGAAATAATCTGAAATGCCACACAAATGACTGTAGAACTTAATGTAAACATGCAGAATTGGTCCTTATTTGATATGTAGGCTGAAATCTGTACTATGCTTCCCATGTTAATTCAGTCAGGTGGGACTCCAACATCAGGCTCAAGTGACGGTACCCTCCCAACACCTTCCAGTCCGGTACTGAGGATTATCATTGACAACATGTTCTACCCCGTAACTTTGGATGTCTTGCAGCAGGTGGGCATTCTACAGACCTATATCTGCTAATCAGTCATTTGTTCTACATGCTTTATTTTCTGTTCTAGAAGCCCAGACCAGGCCAGAGGTTTTTTTCCCCCAAATAGCTGCAATGCTTCCAGTGCTGACTCTTGTTTCAGAGTGATCTTTATTATAATTATTTTTCATCTTTTTCTCCCCCTTTTGTTGATAGATCTTCTCAATTCTCTCCTCTCTCTGTCAGTAGATCTTCTCAAAGTTTGGGACAGTCATGAAAATCATCACGTTCACAAAGAACAATCAATTTCAGGCCTTGCTACAATTCAATGATGCAGCTAGTGCTCAACAAGCCAAAGTGGTAAGTGTACCTTTTACTTAAGTGTTCTCAGGTAAAGTGAATACATTTTTGTCAGTGTGCTTAACTCTGTTCTCTATTACAGGCGCTCGATGGTCAGAACATTTACAATGCGTGCTGTACACTCCGCATAGACTACTCCAAGCTTGTCAACCTGAATGTGAAGTACAACAATGATAAGAGCAGGGACTACACAAGACCAGAGCTACCTGCGGGTGATGGGCAGCCTGCTGTGGACCCCTCTGTGGCAGCAGCCTTTAGCAAGGACTCAAACTCCCTGCTCGGTAAGATCCCAGGTATCTCCCTCTTTTTTTCCTCTCTTCCTGTGTCTGTGAGCTTCGGCTTTGTCTCTATCATTTTTCAGGTTCTCCTAAGAATTTTTTTACACTCTGTATTGGTAAGCGTTTATTAAGAAAGCTGATCTTCACATGATATTATGACTGCATAATGACCAAAAAAGATAATTATCATTTATCTCGAGTATTATCCTCATTGCAGCTACTGGCCATGATTTCTGAGCATATTTTCTCCCTAAACTTATCATAAGTTCAGATTTTGAGATGAAGTGTTGAAATTGGCATGTGTTGTAAACAATTTAAACAAAAATCAACTGTTCAAAATTTTATGACCATTCTAAATTGGCATATTCTTAACATGTTATGCCAGTGGTCAGATCATAATTAAGACCAACAGATTTCCCAAGTCAATCTGTTAGGACTTAATTATGATTTCGTCTGGTTGTTCTGTAAGGTTGGGTTTATGTATTTGTCTTAATTAACATCATTTGATCTTAAGATAAATGCAATTATGCAAATTAGGCTTTTCTATGATGCAGATGACCTTTTGCTATGGATCTGTTCATAAGGTCTCTTAATTCAAATATTATTTGACATTTCCCCAGTGACATTTTTTTTATATGAGGCTTATCTCTGAAAATACCCTACTTAACCTATATGAGGATCGAACAAATAAGTATTACTTTGTGTTTATTTTTTGTGTGTGTTTTTACATTATTATATTTCCAACATGGCTTGCACAATTTACAGTGCTACTCTGTTGCCAATGCCCCCTCTAACATATCTTGTCTAATTGCAGGTGCACTGAGCCCCCTGAGTGCAGCAGCTGCAGCGGCGGCGGCGGCAGGGAGAGTGGCTTTGTCTGGACATTCAGGCAGCGGTGGAGTGCTCTTGGTCAGCAATCTTAACGAAGAGGTCAGTTCTTCTTCAGGCATAATATTCAGTTCAACCTGCTTTTACCGTTCAGTCTACATACTTTTGTGTTCCCTTTTAGTCATGCCATTGTTTTTATGTATCCATGTTAATTTTGATGAACATAATACACAATATTTAGAGTAAGTTTCTTGAGGGTGGTTGGGATTGCATCTGTTTGGTTGGATTCCTCTTAGGACATAGTTCTTAACTCTTGGCATGAGATGTCAAAGCATAATAAGAAGCTCAGATTTATGGTGTTTAAATAATCAAATCATTGTGCCTAAAGCTGTTCATTTAATTAAAAATGGTTTTATAATGATTTTATAATGATAACAATAATTCACACATTGATCCTTGCAAAGACGTTTCCTAACTGTCGTTTGCATGTCTGCCTCTCATCCCTTCATCATTTGACAGTTGCTCGCCCCAAAGTTATGCCACACCCTTGTTTAATCCTTAAACTCTGCTGTTTCTTAAATCTGATCATTGTCTCTAACTCTCTTTATATCTCTCTCTCTATCTCTCTCTCTCTCTCACTCTCTCTCACTCTTGCTGCTTTCATCTGAAACTGGTTAAATATTGTCTTTAAGCACCTCTCACTTTTGAAATGTTACAAAATATGAAACTGGTAACACATGTTAAGAGAAGTATCCAGATGATAATGTGGTTTTGTTTCCTTGGTAATACCTTGAAGTCTTTTGCCAGGTCAACCGTGGCTTTCTTAGTTCATGCCATAACTTTGAAAGGTGGTTTTCTTGTCTACCCCAGCATGGCTGTTCAGGGAGTTTGGACATATTTAAATCTATCACGCTTGAGCTGAACTTGAGTCTGTTGCATGCCCCCATTCCCCTCCCCCTCATGAAATTGTTATCATTATTAGAAGCTTTTTTTATTTTAAATTAATGTATACTACCCTAGTAGTGGGTGACTATATTGGCACAATTATTTGCTTTTATAATCTAGAAATGCATAGAGCAGCCATTTTCTGACCAAACTCCTGCATTTCCTGTGTACTGACCTGTATTATATATTTTTTGTCCCCCCCACTTTTGTTTTTATTCTGCATTTGTCTCCCTTCTCCTCTTCTCTCCCAATCATTCCCTATCTCTCCCCCCCTCTCCCCCTCTCTGCCCCTCTTTTTAAATCTTTCCCTTTTCATACCCATGTGTGACTCCCAATTTTGCCCCACCCTGGCCACACCTCACTGTTCATGCTCTGTGCTTGAACAAATATGTTCCTCGGATGAACTTGCCCCCAATTAACTGCCTTGAACCATGATCCATGACCACCTCACCATTCTGCGGGAAACCACCCTCCGTTATGGATGATCTGTTCATCTCCGCTCTTCCTCGACTCTTCTCTCTACCTGTCTCACGCTGCTTGCTCTTCTCTCCTTCTAAAGATGGTTACGCCCCAAAGTCTGTTTACCCTCTTCGGTATGTTCTCGTTAGCACTCTTTCTTTTTGGTTTGGTTTTGGATTTATTTAAAAAAATTTCCCCTCCATATTTTATTTGACATTTTAAATGTTCATATTTATTGTCTTTTTAGTAAACTAGTTGTTTTTAATTGCGTTTATACCCCTCTCTCTGACGTTTTGTAGTGCTTTTTGGATTTACTTTTAATGCATGCGTATGTTGCTTTTGCATGTAGTATAATCAGCTTTATTTGTTTAGTTTTTTTAGTTTATTTTTATTTGAGGGTATTTCAGAATTCTTTACTTCTGTTCGAACTGTTGTTAGTTTTCCTCATTAGGAAAAAAGTTCTGTCTCTCCATTATGATAAATCTTTCTATCTCTCCACACTGTCTAAGTTTCACTCTGTTAAAGGCTAACTGTTCCTCCCTTTCCTCCCTCCTCTGCTCCTCCTACCTCTCTTGCTGCTTGTTGCTCTAATGCAGGGGTGTATGGTGACGTGCAGCGCGTGAAGATCCTCTATAACAAAAAAGACAGTGCATTGATACAGATGGCTGACTTGAATCAAGCCCAGCTTGGTAAGATATTTTCTAAAAATGTTTCCTGGTGCAGGTTACTGTAGTGGAGAGAACTATTTCTTGGCCTGCCCTTGGTCAGTGCTGTGTCTAAAAGTGCAGAATTTTTAATAAAAACTTTGTAAAGCTGCCACACTTAAGAGTTGATATCACGCTAACAAAGAATTTATATGACCACTATGGCTTTGCTGTTTTTATGTGAGGATATTTCATGACCTGTTCATTACATATGCATATTGGTACCAATAGTTAGAAAATCTGTACAGACTGAAAGTAATTGCATTACCTTTTGTGTGTGCAGGTTTTCAGACAATTGTTTGAAAATGTGGTGTTGAAACTATATTGATTATAAATATATATAGCCAGATTGGCTGGTAATTTTCCCCAACATAAGTATTTACCAAGCTCTCAGTATTTGCAGTGTAAAGTTACCACTCGGATTGGCCAAAATCAAAATAATGAATTTGTCGCTCTCCAAATTTGCAGTTTCCAGCATTGGGCATTTCTGGTCAAGCATCTCTAAATTTTTAAAAGTAGACGATCCCCAAATGCACATCAGTCAGCAATACAGTTAGTTCCAGTGCAAAGCTGCAATAAATGAATGCAGTTAATTGTTTAATTAGACAACTATAGTGCTAAGAAGAATTTATGTATGCAATCATATATTGAAACGTGAAAATGTTCTAATATTGTAAGTTGCGATGGGTAATTGTGCAAAATGATTGTAAAGTAATATATGTAAATGGGATTTTTAATCTGTGCTTCTTTTCTTACCTTGGCCGGCGTGAATATCTTTAGCAATGAGCCATCTAAATGGACAGAAGATGTATTCAAAGATCATCCGTGTTACCATGTCCAAGCATCAGACTGTTCAGTTACCTAGGGATGGTTTGGATGATCAGGGTCTCACAAAGGATTTCACCAATTCTCCTTTGCATCGTTTCAAAAAGCCCGGCTCCAAGAACTTCCAAAACATTTTCCCTCCTTCTGCCACCCTCCATCTGTCAAACATCCCGTAAGTGCAAACCTGTTACTTGGCTCTTGTCAGTCTTTGTTTCACATGTCAAAATGCTCAACCATTTTCTTGTCAATTTCACAGACAAGACATAACTGAAGATGACCTCAGAGTACTATTCACTAACTCCGGAGGCACTGTGAAAGCTTTCAAGTTTTTCCAGTAAGTTCCTTTGTTTGTGTGTTCAGTGACTAGTTAATTTAACAAATTATTTTCTTCCAGAGTTTCTTGTTAACGCTGTGTTCCTAAATGCAGAGATCGCAAAATGGCTCTAATCCAGATGTCCACAATTGAAGAGGCCATTCAGTGCTTGATTGACCTCCACAACTACAACATGGGTGACAACCACCATTTGAGGGTTTCCTTCTCCAAATCAACAATATAGAAATGCTGCTGAGACATTCTGTTTTGTCTTACATTTTCTAGCGTTACCTGTTGACTGTTTTTGGTACACTGGGGACCACAGTTTGACTTTTTTTCCTTCTTTTACCAGTCATTCCTTAAGAATAGATGGGTGAACATTAAATCAGATTTCTCGGAAGAGAGATAAAATGTCTTGCCCTGTTTCCCAGTGTCCCCACTATATGCTAGCAAGTCATGAACCTTTCCCCAGTTCTTCACTAGAAGAGGATGGTACCTCTATTATAATTAGTTGACAATGTGCCTTACTCAGTAAACTTGTATCCCTACATTTTCAGTAAAAAGGTTTTTGCATCCCTACATTTTCATAAACACCAACTTGGCCACATGAGGACTTAGGTTTCTTTGTTGTAGAGATGTAAAGTTTTGTAAAAACAGCAATTTTGCTTTCTTTCTCCCCCCTGTGTGAATTGTACAGTGTGAAATCCTGCATCCTAGAATTAAGTCCTTGTTTGCTTGCTTTTTTGTGCTCATTTGACTTTTGTGTTTTGCATATTTGGTCAGTTAGAGTTGAGGATCTTGGTGAAATATCCAGTGGAATGTATATAACAGACCTTTAACGTGATTCTTTAGAAAGCTTAATGTCCACCACCAGCTTTAATACTAGGGAGGACCCCTTTTTTTTTTTTAAAGAAACCTTGTACTGATACATTGAAGGTTAGTAGTATAGTACATGATTTGACCTTTCCCTTTCTTTATGAACATTTGTGGCAAGTTGTTTTTTGTTTGTTTTTGTTTTGTTTTTGTTTTTTTGATGGGGGAGGGAGGATGACGGCAGTTTTCTCTGCATGTGCTAATGGGCTTAGTTAGTCTGGAGAATCTTGTTCAGAGAACAGCTATTTGCATGCAATCGTACAAGCTATCAAAAACAAGCCTTAAGTTTGACATGGGCAGTGCATAAAAGAGGGACAGCCTGGTGGGACCAAAATTTGTGCCTTTAGTCTTAATTTCCTGAACATGTGGATTTTTTGGAAATCCCTCATTTTGTATTTCTGGAAGGTTAAACCCAAGCCGATTGATCTGGTATGAAAAATGTAATGGTTATAATAAATTTTTACTCCAACCCTTTTCTTCCAAAGCCCTATGGATATGGAGAGAGAAATATCTCGCATGAACGGACTGTAGGTAATTTATGGTGGTAAATGAGTTTCATAATTAGGGCCTTTTTTTATCCTTATTTAGAAATGTACGAATCAGTATAGTTTGAACGTGGCACAATTAAAAGATCATTTTTTCTAACAAAGCAGAAAGGGTTGACTTTGTTTTTTTCCCCTCCCCCTCTCTTTCTTTCCTTCTCTTTCTCACACTCTTGTACTCTGCTATTACCTTTGTAGCATGCTGAATAAATACTTCTGTAGCTCTGTGTTCACCTTCTCTGTCTTTCTCTCTCTCTCCTTCCTTTACTACACTTCTAACAATTACTCATGTGCAGTGCATTTTGTCAGCTTCAGTCTTCTCATAAATCATACATAGATAAAGCCTGCCTCTACTTTGGCTGGATGTAGTTTACCAGCAAATTAGGGACACTTGGAAGGCAATTGCTGTTAGCATTTTATGGACCTGGGATAAATGGATATGATACATTTCATTAGGTCAAAAAAATATAACATTTCTTGCTTTTTCAGTTGAAAAGTTACATAATTAATTGCTGACCTGTTAAGAGGTTGTTTGTATTATCAAATCAAAGTAATCTGGAGTCTCAAGACACAGTAGTAGGTCTGCTTAACATTTGCAACAAAGCAAATGTACCAAAGTAGTTAAGTCTGGTCATGCCTCCCTGGTTTATCACACTTAGTTCCTTGTGGAGGGAAGAGATCTTTGATGAGCGTTCCTGCGGTCTCTGCTGTGAGTGTGCTGGCCTGGCTGGAGCAGGAGTGATGGACGTTGTGTCGGCTGAGGGTGATGAAGACGGTGCTGCTGTGGGCTTGAGAGTTTGGAGTCAGGATGGTGCGATTCATCACGCAGCCAGACGGCTCTGTTGCTCCACGCCGCTTTTATTTTGCACACTTAAATCGAAAGACTTGTGTTCTCAATCTGCCTTTATAAACAAAAAATGACACGATAAATCAGGGCACTGTCCCAGACCAAATCAATACCTTGTCTGGATCATGAATCATGCTCTCCAGACATCTGTATCCATCTAAAATAACACCAGTAAAAGGAAGGATGTGATTTTCCCCACCTGTTCTTCTTCCTCCATTAACAGCTTTCTAGTGCTCAATAAAATGTTGAAAAAGGCTTAACTCAAAGAAAGGCTGAACGTGGGGGTGAATAGGCCTACTACATGTTTTTTTTTTCTCACTTCCAGTCTCCAAGTTTATCAGCGGCTATTAGAGCTGCCAGTAAAATGGGATACAATCAGGCTGGATTCCGATATTACAAGAAATTGTGTATTCCAAATTTATAGATTCTTACTAATGTATTCCTTCTCAATTGGCAAAAGAATATGTTGTAAACAACATACTTGGCTCATGAGGTTCTTGGTTTCTGCCCGAAATTACAATACCCAAAATGTTTATTATTCAGTAACATGTTTTTGATAAAGCATGCAAAATTCAACAATTAATTCAAAAGAAGTGTATTGTGCATTTTTTATTTTAGAAGTACTGCTTTATGAACAAAAGAGCAATAACATTTATTTTGGAAAATAAGGAGCATTTTAACCGGTGTTCCCTATAACACAGTTAAACAGCGGCTGTTCAAATATTCAAACAAACATTCATATAATCAAATCAAACTTAGAACATAAAATTAGCCTGCTTATCAGTGTTATGAACTTAATTAATTGAGGAAGATTCATGATAGCATTTACAGACCAGTCAGCATAAATCAATACACTGCTTATATTTTAATTAAAATAAATTTTTTCTGATTTTGCATATTATCTGTCTATTTCTCATTATCAGTGTTCTAAACTTACTATATTAAATTAAAGGGACCATTTTGTTGTAGGGTAGCATGAATTGATAGACTGCTGTCGATTTGCACTACGGTTGCATTTTTCGACCATGCAGCATAAATCATCAGAACACCGCCCTGGTCCGATAGCAGGATTAGAAAAGTATATCAGGCACCTTCTGAGCAACAGCAAGTTCATATTTATAAATCTGTTTCCTTGCTTATGTGTGAATTTGTTTTTATTCCACGACATTTTGGTGTATTTTGTTGGTTTAAAGAGCAGCTAAAATGGCATATATGGTTTTGGCTGTGACCACATTTATTTAATATTTCCCCTATTGATTTTACATAATTTTTAGAAAACTGCTATTTCAGATGTGTCAAGAAAAAGCCTTGTCTTTCAAGGCAAATGATGAGATCTGACATCCCATCATATAAGCAAAACAGCAGGAATCTGTCCTATTTACTCTGATAAACCCCAACATAAAAACTGACAGGTGAAGTATATAGCAATTATTTATAGCAGTTTATAAAGTGCTGGCTTTGATAGAAAGGTAACATAGCATGCTGTGTATGTAGCTGCAGAATAGTTAAAACCCCCCTGCTGATCTCAGTATCTAGGGGTGTGCAGAGCGGCCGCTATTTGTATCTGTATTTGTATTTGTTAAAAGGGAAAATTATTTGTATTTGTATTCGGGTAAAATTCATAATGCAGTGTGCACATAACCGAATACAAATATTTTTTAAAGTATTTGTCTGAATATGGTATTTGTAAAAAACACGTTATTTTTGCCAATCCAAATACCGTATTTGTATTTGTCTCCACCCCTATCAGTATCCCCCCAAAGCACCTACAGTAGACACATGCACATCTGAACTGGATCATAAATCAGTAGAAGACAGTGGAGGAGTTGTGATGCTGTGGCCAATGATCTGCTGGGAAACTTTGTGATCATGGCATTCATAATCGTTACTTTTAAACAAAATATTCTGATCCATGGAGAGCCCACCACAGGACATCCAAAACTAAAATAATCTGCTTGTTGGTGCCTTTGTGTCTTAGTGGTACGAGGGAGACCTACATAATATTGGGCAGGTAACTTTAACGTTAATGCAGATCACTCTGTATGCTCATCCAAATAAGGCCTGTTGACACTGTGTTTCTGTCACTAGGCAGTCAGTGCTGCCTCACTTCCATTCAACCATCCAGCACAGTCTCTTAACTCTCTTCATTTCCTTTTATAGACATTCAGACCCCACTGTTTTGATGTATTTCATTGACTTAATCCACTACATGACCATCAGTGCATGGAGGAGACTAACTGCTAATGCATACCAGTCAGGCAGTTTTCTTAAAGGGACAGGCTGTCTCAATCCATCATGCACTTTTATAATAGTCATGTGTGTCATCCCCCACTCCCCCCCACCCCCTTTGCCCCAGGTGCCGTGACATCTAATTCAGCTCAGGCTCCCTGATAATGGCAGTATTGATTGGTCCGTGTTCCTTTTTAGAGCAGCCATGCTTGTGTCTTTTTATACTGTGCCTCATGCTGAGCATCTCCCAGTGTACCAGCATGTTGTGGGATCGTCATGGTGATCGCTGTCACCAAACACGGGGGTTGCAAAATATCATGAGCTTGCGCTGCTTCTGCTCGCCTTCCCTCTTGCCTGGAGCAAGACTCTGAGAGTGGGGGGTAGAGGAGGATGGAAGGTGGATAGGGGGGATTTCAGATGAAATTGCACAAGCAAGGCAGGCTTTCCAGAAATGCTTTCCTAGCTACATTGATCGAATAAAGTATTAATGTGTGGTGCAAGATAATATCGTTTATGAAAAGAACAGTCAGGGTTTCCATGCTTTTATTCCATGTAATGATTTCATACACAACAACATGCATCAAACTTATCGAATTATTCTCCATTTGCCCAGTCGTTTATGCTCTTTTTCCTTTTCAACTCATATTTATTAACATATTTGTGACTATAATTTTCGAGTTCAGGGCGGGGCAGTCTCTGGTTATTATTAAGCATACAATTTAATTAACCATAAAATGCCAAGATTATTATATTTCAACAAGGACTAAATTACAAACAGGAATGTATAGGTTTGTCAAACCTGTATTATACATTGATCAGCCACATTATTAAAACCACTGAAATGGATAACATTGATTATTTTGTTACGGTGCCACCTGTACAGTACCACAGAAAATGTTTAGGCAGCATGTGAACAGTCAGTTCTTTGAAAAGGATTGGGCAAAATGGGAAAATGTAAGGATTTGATTGATTTTGATAGGGACACTGCGATGGCTAGGTGTTGTGGGGTGTTCACGGTCTGCAGTACTTTGCATCGACCGAAAGTGGCCCACAGAAGGTACAACTGGTGAGCGAGTGGCAGGGTCATGAGCGCCTGAGGCTCAGTGATGTTTGTGAGGAGTGAAGGTTAGCCAGTCTGGTCTAATCCCACAGAGGAGCACACACTACTGAAAAAGTTAACCCTGGCTGTGAGAGCAAGATGTCAGAACACACTGCATCACAGATCACTGTGTGCGGAGCTGCATAGCTACAGACTGGTCAGAAAGAAGTTGCAGCAGGATAATGCACCCTGCCATGCTGCAAAAATTGTTTAGGAATGGTTTGAGGAACATGAGAGGATTGAAGAGGTTCACTTGGCCTCTGAACACCAGGTGGGATGGGCTAGACAAATTAGTCCCCTGGAGGCTCCACCTAGCAAACGTACAGGATTTAAAAAATCTGCGGTTAACACCTTGATACCAGAAACCTCAGCACACCTTCAGAGGACTTGTGGAGTCTATGTCTCGATGGCTCAGATCTGTTTTGGTGGTACTAGGGAGACCTACAAAATATTACACAGGTGTTTTTTAATGTTGTTGCTGATCAGTGTATGTTCAGTTCAATTGCTGCTCATTTGCTAAACATTTATTTTTGACTGCACATGCTTTCATTTGAAGCATATTACCTCTGTCATGTCAAGACCTCATAATGTTTAGTTGTTATTGGTTTCTAGCTAAACTTTGTAATAGTTTCTAGTAAAATTTGTTCTAAATCAATAGAAATATACAAGAAAATCTACCTGTGTTTCTGCCCTGTGGTGGATTGGAGACCTGTCCAGGGTGTTCCTCCATCTTTTGCCCTATTTCTAGAACACCCCTAAATTTTCTTTAGATGCAAACTACATGTTGTAAAATTTTAGCCATATGGACACTACAACTGGCACATTTCAATGTTGAAAGACATGCTCATGTTAAAATCTTGTGATGTAAAATTTCAGCTATGAATCACTGAATTCATCCATAAGGGGTGCTACAACAGATATAATTCAGAATCTCAAGATAAACTACAATTTTGACATTTGCTTGCATCACTTAAAATTCCATTTTTCTGAACAAATATTGACCACAAACATCCATTCAAAATGGCAACCAACATATGACTGTGTGAACGACCAGTCTTCATGAAACATACATAATGGCAGATAGATGATAGTTAATGTGTCACTACAAAAACTACAGCATATTTTGCTTGGTTCATCTAACTTTTGTCTAATTTCCACTATTAATGAACTGTACCAATGTCAACACACTCAACACACATTAATTATATAACAAAGTAGGTTTTTATACCATTCAAATCTTATTCATTCATTTTTTGCAGAAGTCACAAGATGCACCACAAGAATAATGCTCTGCAACAATGCTAATTTTGCTTGGGCATCTGTGGCAATGACTGTGACAGACCT
This sequence comes from Rhabdalestes septentrionalis, assembly GCA_037832545.1. Classification (NCBI taxonomy): domain Eukaryota; kingdom Metazoa; phylum Chordata; class Actinopteri; order Characiformes; family Alestidae; genus Rhabdalestes; species Rhabdalestes septentrionalis. The sequence continues at coordinate 10,832,684 of JBBMFX010000007.1, read as the reverse complement.
TTAGCTAATGTGTCACTTTGTATGTTGAAGTTTTATAGTGAATCATTCAGAAAAATGTAACATTAATAATGAACTGTACATATTATTAGCTTAGCCTATTAGCATTATGCTAAGTGGTGGATTCATTAGATCCTACATTGTCATCTCCTCCAAACTTGGAAGGAGTTTTCACATTTTCTTTTTCGTTGGAATTCTTCTGCACCGTTGTGGCAGTGCTTGATATATATGGCATGATCAGTATTAAATGTAATCAAATTAACATTACAAAAATTCATTATAAGGTGAAATTAAAATGATAAAGCATGAAATGATGGAACATGTCAAAAAGATATGACAAAGTTATGTTTTTTATGGCAATATTCTATTTCTTGCATCTATACAGCAATACAGGTCCTACTGGAAAGAGCATCCATGTAGTGACTGCAACAGTCGGGAGTATCCCATAATGTGGCTAAAACCCAAGACTCACATCCGTTAAGCCTAAAATTAGATCTATTCTTAAACCTTTACCATTTGTCCCTCTCCTTCTGAGCAGATAGAATTCAAAGCACCTGGAAGCAGCGTTACCTTTGATAATGTGCACGGAAGTAGGAAGCTTCTCTCGGGAGGGTCCATGCCAATCTCACTTTTCCACGGGCTGTAGGTAGGGCATGACGCTGTACATGCTAATGCTGAAAGCAGGCCTTAACATCAGGGAGCAGTGGGTTCATCCTCTCCTCTCCCTCCCTCCATCCCTTTGTCCCTCCCTCTCCCCGGCAGCCAGCTGATGGAAGGCTGGCTGCGGTCAGGGAGGCAGCACGGTTGCCGGGCGGAGAGGTCAGAGCACTAATGAGATGCCCAGGGAGAGAATGACAGGAGTGTGCATGTGTAAATAATCTATTAATTACAGGGAGGCACTGGATGAATAGGAAACCTTTCTCTGATATCTTCATCCTTTCCCTGCAATAACCCCCCCATCTCACACACACACACACACACACACACACACACACACACACACACAGCATCCCACCTACCCAGCACACCCATCTGCAGGTTCATGAGAAATCACAAAGACACGTTTATTCAGAGATTAAAGCAAAATCCTCTAGATTGCTGCATAAAAAGGTAATTTACAATATTAAACTGACTTTTATCTATATGCAAATGACTCCTCTCCTACACTTATTTAAATAATTTATGTGAAGGTTCGAAAGGAGGGGAATTTTTACAGGAGGAGATAACCCGGTTAGGCTGTGGTGAAAAGTATTAGTATTTTTTTATTTTTTTCCTGCCGAGTTTATTTATTTCAATTACGCTGATTGTTTCCTCATGGGCTGAGCTATGGGATCCAACATGAGGCTTATTGCACTCTTTCTCTGCGAATATTTTTGCCGTAGGGGTTTCTCTGAATAATGTCAATATCAGGGCCTACGCTAATTTCTCAAGCTCCCCTCCAGCCGCTTGTCATATAATGTGATGCCTCTCTGACATGGATAATTTCATCTCATGTTGAGGTTTTTCTGCTCAAACATGGACTTCTAGCAGATATGATGCCCCATCTCCCGTGCTGCCAAAGGCATCACTCTGCTGTCAAGTGAGAATAGGAGCAGTGAGGAAGGATCGTACACCTAAACTGAAGATCTGCCTTAGCTCTCACCTCAGTCTGCCACATTAGAAAGCTGGTTCTGGTGTGTTAGATCTGAGAACTTAACTCTGCATAATAACAATTGGTGGCAACTAGTCTAGAATAAACATCTAACATACTCAAACTGATACTACCAGCAGAATAAAATTAATTGTTTTATTATGGAGAGAAGGAAACGTCAATATTCTGCCAGTCACCAACACATGACAAAAAATCTCTGTTCCCAAACATTCCCAGAGTTAAGAAATGTCAGTATTGTAAACGGATGGAGGGTGAATTACACAATGGCATTCATAAAGAACTGTTTTTTTCTCTCTTTCTTTATTGTGATTTTACAGGCCTTCTAGCTACACATCAAAATCACACACATGCTTGAACCCTGGAGTCTCTTAAGCTTGCTGCCCCTCACATATTTTACAAGAATATGTTCTGCCTTATACCCTAGTGTGGATTAAGCAGTTACAGAAAATGAGAGGGTATAAATAAATAAATATCTTCGCATTTTTTATACCCCTCAACTCTTGACATGTGAAAAAAGGATAAATCTAGATTGATATTTGTAACAACAACATAAGTGGAAAGAAAGGTCTGAGCTAATCATGTTTTCTATTCCCCCAGTGTGATCCAGGAACTTCTGCCACCTCTTGTTACACTCATTAGGTTTTCCCATTGGCCTGAAAAAAGTCTCTCATTGGAGGCCACTCCACTTTAACAGCTGGTACCTTTCACGTATAGTGGGGGCTTGGGATAAGGCCCACTGCCCTATTGGCAGTTTCCTGCCCACCATGAGAGCTGTCTGAATCCACCTAGAATCACAAACAAGCAGGCTGGTATCTTCAAGCACAAACAAACTGCTAAATTAAAGGTACTATACACCAACTGCTGTTTCAGTATTTGTATGTATTTGCAGCCAAAAGATCCTGAATCACAGAGCATTCCGATAGAGAGCGAACATATGTGGCCCCAATAGGGCATTGCCTGCAGTCAGGACTGTTCTTCACATTTGTTTTAAACAGCTTAGACAGGGTCCAATATTACTGATTGATCATTTCAAATAAATCTTGGATACAGTTCCTCAGTATATCCTAGAATTCCTAATCCGTAAATGTAACATTTAAATATTTTTCCTCAATTGATTGTAACATAGAAGGATTGGACTTCCTCAGTAAAATGAAATAATACTTTTGCTTTGTGACCTAGTGCAAAAAAGGAAAGAAATCGTTCCTGACCCTCTGTCTGTTCTATACCTTAAAAATAAAGACTGCAGTCTTGGACGTACCTTTAAATCTGGTTAGGAGGCAATCTTTATTCATGGCAGATAGATTTGAAGGACTCCTATTATACAATCCCACACTGCAACCAAGACTAGGAAATAGTTATGCTAGACTTGCTGGATGACTCTATTTAAAGAAAGCACACAAGAGACTTAACTACAGGAAATGGGAAAGGGGATGTAACCCCTGGGATGTCTTAAACAGAAAACATAATGATAGAGCAACAGATATACCAAGCCCACCTTGATCTATTGAATTTTAAAATTAATTTAAACATCAGTGGGGGGCGTTTACTATGCCACAAAACCACAGAGAGCCCTGAAATTAAGATATTATTTAAAAAAGAGACAAATAAGTATGGAATAAATTATATAATAAAATTTTGGAAAATGATTAATCCTAAGGATGTTTGCTTTTCCCCAAGATAGAGGTGGGCATCTGTCAGTGTCCAAACTGAAGTTTCCACATTGATTTGGACCAGATTGGACAGTTGGGGTGGGAATAGGTAGAGGTGTGTGTATGTATAGATATAGATGTGTTATACACTTCTGGAGCCATAGGAAGCAGCAGTCAGGAGTGTAATGGCATCCACCAGTGTGTTAATAAATTTCATAAAGAAAAGTTTACTCATATAATAATTGTATAAGAATAATTAATAATGATAAATAATTATGATATTAAAATGGAAAACTGAAATTTTCAAGAGGTGTTCTTTCATTGATTTGGGCCAGATCAGGTTTTTGAAGGTGTGTATTTA
>JBBMFX010000007.1:10801427-10828926 GCA_037832545.1 Rhabdalestes septentrionalis | reverse complement strand
CTTGGTGAATGGGTTTAAATGCAGAGGAGGAATTTGGTGCTGTTCACACTGTGTGCAGTGGTGTGTTCACTTGTGACAGATTGATCACTTTCACATTTAGATATTCCATCTGCCCCTCCCCCAAATAGCGGCCGCTCTGCTATATATATATTAGGGGTGTGCAGAGCGGCCGTTATTTGTATTTGCTGAAAGGGGAAACATATTCCTATTTGTATCCTATATCCCTACAATTTAGTGAAAGTCAATAATTGCTGAGAGGCATTTCACTGATTTCTGAGGATTTGATATTAACATTAAAATATCACTTGCAAGAGGAATTAATTTGGGTCAATTTTTATTACATAGTAGTCTGGAATCTGTCAAATAGCTACCACAATAATTTCAAAGACTATGGAAATAAGAGGGAAGTCAGGGGACACATTTGAGTTCCACATACTAGATCTCAGCATGGTGAGATAATTCCATTTGTAAAAAACATGCAGCCATGGGTTAAGTACATTGATAGCAAATACATTACTAGATGCAAAGGCTTTTGGGTCAGAAACAGAAAGCTCTACTATACATGGTTGAATGCCTTCTCAGCATCAAGTGATACGGCATTTCAAACATGCCACAAAATGCAGATGAATATCCTAATGTTATCTGCAGAATTACGTTGACGTATAAAACTGACCTGACCCAACATTGCTACTACTTCATCCAGCCTCGTAGCCATGACCTTAGCTAATATTTTTGCATCACATTTAATTAAGGGGATTTGGCCTATAGCTTTGACACGTGTTTGGGTCTTTACCCTTCTTGATAGTAAGAGAAATTAATGCTTGTGATAAAGTTGGAGGGAGAAAACCATTTGCCCATTTGCAAGGCATTCCATGCACTGCTGTAAACCTGTCTGTACCAGGCGCTTTGCCAGTAGTCAGGAATGTAATGGGATGTGCTGTTGCATTATTGGATGTAATTCTGTTGAGCATCTCTCAGTTAATGAAATAATTGTCCAATAAATTACTCCATATCGCTTGCCAGTGATTCCGTATTGTTAAATTTCTTAGAAGAATTCATACTCATATTATAATTATAAGAATAATAATGATAAATAATTATGATATAAAAATGACTCATGTATCTTTCATAGAAGTTCTTGCAATCTGTTATTGCCAATATCGTGTGTAAGGATTGTATTTTTTTTTGCTCTGAATGAAAAATTTGTGATACAGGGATTTTTGTCATACAAGTGTTAAACTCTTATTTCAGCTGCACAAAAAGTAACAATGACTAATAGGACATCTTTTTCATTTAATCTCCACTTGATGCACCCCATGTGCTTTTTCAGAATAGTAAATCAAAAGTATGATGTGTAACCTTCAGACGTCCATGCTTTTCTGTGAATTGGGATTATTTTTCAGAATGCATCCATGATATTCACTTGTTTATACATTTATATGTAAAGTTAAGGAAGTTAAGGAATAGATATTCCTTAGCTATGTCTACAGAATCCTCAGCTATTAGCTAAAATATAAAGGAGAACATATTAAAATATGTTATAGCTTTACTCCCTTGTATTTTCACTTTGTTTTTGCTTCCTTGGGGGGGAGGAAAGACAATGAAGTTTTATTTTGAAGAATGACATCTCCCAAACTCTTTAAACCCGCTAAAAATTCAAACAGTCCTAATAAACGAGTAACTGCTGTTGAGGTTCTCTAAGTTGTTTGACTGCATTCTTAGACTGCATGTGCCGTAATAGGCTCTGGCCACACTGCTCTGTTTGCTGTTCCTTTCAGAAACCATCATATTTACAGTTCCCTTATAGTAAATGACTGCCAGATGAGGGAGTATTTTAATTATAGAGAGAGTCTAAAGAGCGTCCCTTTAGTCATTACGAGTGTGAAAGCACTGAGAGCCTACATTACACAATTTCTGAGGCTCGTGGTCTTACAGTACGACCACTGCAGCAGCAATGTTTGCGAAAGGTCAGCTGGATACAGGCTCAAAGTTGTGATTTTACTTAGGTTCAACCTCACAGGCACACATCGGGAGAATGCTTAAGTGCTTTTCTCTGCAGGTGAAAATGAGCCTTTGCTCAACATGATTTTAGATAGCCTCAGTGCTCTGGTGAGACCACATAAATGGGCCTTTTAGAACATCTTTTCTGCTATTCATATTTATCACCACCCTGTGAGAGTCTAGTTAAAAGGCACATGCACGCTTTTGTATTATACCACAGTCGGAACTGAAATATGAAACATTAATGTTATTTGGATCGTTAGGATCATACGTTATTCAACACTTTATGCTTTTTCTTCTGCTGGAAATAAAGAAAAAGCGAGGATGACTTTCCCCTTTGTTTCTCTCATTTTGCCAAGCTTACAGACGCCGTTTGATGTTGCCACTTGATTCATTCCCATTATGTGCCCAACACTTATCTCGATTGTGAAATTTAGATGCAGCGCAGTTGAAAGGTTGCACGAAGGTACATCTCAAACACTGCGGCTAATTGGCGATTATGTACATGATTCCAGCAAAGTGATTCGTTTAATGAGCAGATTATTGGCACAATGAGATACGACCGATGGCCTATCTTTTCTCCAAGGACCATGTTGGCATTGTGAATGACATCAGTGCGTGAGGTGAAGTCACCGTCAGTGATCTAATCTCCCCCAAGGACACATTACAGGGCAAAAACCGGTTTCATATCCTGCTAACAGTGCACCAAGTTCCCTGATGTGCTGAAGGCAAAAAGCTTTAGCCCAAAAGGCAGATTTAATCAAATCTTGCACCATTTCCCCTTTTCTTTTTTTCTTTTTCTCTTTAGTTGATGATTTCATAAAGTGTATCTTGTCAAAATGTATTTGTGGCCCAGTCTGTAGCAGTCACCTGATATAATGCAGACTTCATCAATATATCGCTACTGCATGCATCAGAGACTTGTTGAATGGTACTGTATCATTAGTGGTACAATGATGACTATAGGGATGTCTTTCATTCCACGACATCTACAGTCGATATTCAGTTGGAGGAAAGGGGGAGAAGTTAAAGACATCTTTAATTTAACATAGTCCTACCTGAAACACATTCTCCTTGGTTACTGGGTACAAAACTAAAGTAGCCTGGTGCCTAATTGGTTCTCTTTAATGAGCTTATTCAAGGAATCTGCTCACGTGTCCATTAACATTAGTGGAAGTTTAGTCAGTGAGGGCACCTCAGAGAATAGCAGCCGTCCCCAGGGTGCTTGTCAGTGAAGAGGAACACACCGGGGGGAGAATGGCATGGTAACTGAGGGAAGAGATATCTAGCCTGTTAAAGAGCAGAATGCGAAGCGGTGAGGAATATATTGCAATTACAGATTCATTAGTCCTGTGCAGAAGGCCCAGGTGGAGAAATATACCCAGGCAGACATATTCTCCATAACTACTCTGTCCTTCCTTTCTTTAATTTCTTTCTGTTCAACCCTCATTTCTTTTTGCTTATCCTTCCTTCCCTTACTTTCATTTATTTTTGTTTATCCTTCCACTCCTCCTTTCTTAATTTATTTATGTTCATCTTTCCTTCCCTCATTTCGTATTGTTTTTCCATCCTTTTTTTCCTTGCAATTTGTACTGGCTTGCAGTTTTGAATAAGAAACATAAATCTTGTCATTTCTGTTGATGTTTCTACTTGAGCTAATTTGCTTTATATGTACTTATTATTTTTGATGAACAAACACTTGAAACTGGGTGCATGTTGTCGCTATCCTAAGAACATCATTGCTATTTCTACTAACTATAATTTCTAAATGCTCCAGCATTGCTTAGAATAAAAACTAAATATTTTATTCCAAGCAATGGAATACATCATTAGAGGTACAGCACATTTTTCCCGTTGACTGCAAAGATTTTTCTTACAGTGGCACTTAAAATGTACAAAATCGGCCCTTATAATACAAGCATGCTGATGAAGATTAAACAGACAGAAAAGAGCAGGATGTTTCCAGAGTACATAATTATGTGCATTAGAGATTTAAATCTGATTCAAAATTACCTTACAGACATGACAGGGATGCTTGGGTATAGCTGCAGTCGCTATATACAGTTGAACAATATTAGACAGTATGTTGGGGTTTAGTGAGAGGTGCACAATGATTGGCTTGCTTCAATTTGAAAGTGCATCATAATTTTTTGGATCTATTTGAGCTTATTATCATCAGAGTAATGAGTGATGGCACATTCATACAGAAAGTAGTGGATTAAAAATACTAAAAATAATAATACTCTTATTTTGCTTCTATATTGTTGGCTTGCATTCGTATTTCCTTATTTGGTCTTTTGTTTCTATTTTCTTCTTTCTTTCTTTTTCTTTCTTTCCCTTTTTCTTTCTTTCTTTGTCTTTCTTTCTCTCTTGCTTTCTTTCTGTCTTTCTTTCTTTCTGTATGCTGCACCACATGATTGTCACATGATTGAATTTTAAGTTGCCCAGAGTAAATACAATAAATTCATGAATTAAAATAATCATAAACATTCCTTTAAATATTGATCATGGTGATGTGTATAAGCTTCAGAAAAGTTTCATCATAGAATGGAAAACGTATTATTATAAAGAGGAAGAGTGTGTTAATTAGTTTGAAATAAAAAGTGTAGCGTTTTCTTTATGTTGCCTAGCCATTAAAGAGTAGAAATGGTGTGATTCACTCGTTAGCAATCTTAGGTATTGTCACTGAACACAAATGATCAGGTTCCCTTCAGGAGGATCTCTTCATTGTGCTAGTCTGTTACATTGCAACCAGCCTGTGGCCAATTAACATTTTAATCCCCATTTACGCTGGAATGGCATTCTGGCTCAGTTTGCTCTGTGTTTACTGGAAAGTGATATATAGCCTTGAATCAAAGTAATTTCCATCACAGCAAGAAAAAAATATGCTGATGCAAAATATAGCCACTGACTCATGAGACGATAATTCATTTAACCCAAACTCAGTGGGAGTGAGCGCTGAAGAGAAGGTACATCTGTGACTGACTGATCTTGTTCTGAAACTGCGCAACACTCTTTTTACACTTTACAGACTTTTTTATTAGAAAAAAAAAGTTTTGTTTAAGGTGCTGAGGCATGTAGAGAGAAAAAAAAGTCTTTTTCAGAAATATTGAGAAAACAGTAGCAGTGAAGTAGCTGGAAATGTACAAAATATAATGATGGGGTTAAATCAGCTATTTCTGTATTTGTAAAGGCTTTGCTTGCCCAAAATGTTCAAGCCATCATATTAGCAGTTACACTTGTTTCTGTAAAGAAAATAAAAATTAGCCTGAAACTTTTGCACTGCTTGCCCGGAGTGCAAAATGTAAAAAAAAGAGAAAGAAAAATCTAAACTGAAGCAGCCATGGCTGTGTTTGTTTAATTTGTTTGAATTGTTAGAGGTGTATTGATTGTTGCCAGCAGAAAAAGGGGAGAATGGAATATACACACATTCAGTCTGTTCCAGCGTTGATTTCTGGAAGTGTGCCATGCAGGAGAAGGGGTGGGGAGTGGAGGGATGGGGGCAGCGGTAGAAAGAATAAGGCTCTGAATGGATATGTGAGTGAGTGTAGGAGTGACTGAGTGAGAGTGAATGAGTGAGCCAGTGAGTGAACAAGCAAGCAAGTGTGCTTTATTGAATGAGTGAGCAGGCAAGAGAAAAAGACTGAGTAAATGAAGGGAGTGAGCTATCAAGGATGAATGACTGAATGAGCAAATGAGTTAGTCCTGTGAATAAGAAATGAGTAAATAAATACGAGTCAACGAGAATGAGTGACAGCAAATAACCAAGTGTGAAAGAGTGAGTGAATGTGAGAGTGAGTAAGTAAAAGAGGGGGAAGGAGTAACTGTAAGTTAGTTAAAGTGTGAATGAGTGAGTGAAGAGGTTAAAGTGAGTTAGTAAAGCAGTGAATGCATGAGAGTGAGTGAGTTAGTAAAAGAGTGAAGGAGTGAGTGAATGTGTGAGAGTGAGTGAGTTAGTAAAAGAGTGAAGGAGTGATTGAATGTTGGAGTGTGTGATGTAGTAAAAGAGTGCAGGAGGGAAGGAGTGACAGTGAGTTAGTTAAATTGTGTATGAGTGAGTGAAGGCATGAAAGTGAGTTAGTAAATGAGTGAATGTGTGAGAGTGAGTACAGTGCCTGACAAAGGACACAGTAACTTAAAAAGGCATTTAACTTTATTTTTAATCAATCAATTGTTACAAAAATATATCAATTGAATGCCAAGGGCTTTCACATTAATCACTGGGTGCAAAATGAAACAATCAAAAAGTGTCCTGATGTTCACAGCTTGTTAAAATCAAGAACACCTGTTTAATGAACAGCTGAATTATTAAGCATGTCTGGGGTAAGATGAAGGAGGAGGCTTGGAAGATGAAACCAAAGAATCTTAACGAACTCTGGGAGTCCTGCAAGACTGCTTTCTTTGCCATTCCAGATGATTTCTTCAACAAGTTATTTCAGTCATTGCCAAGACATATAGATGCGGTCCTCCAAGCTCATGGAAGTCATACATGTTATTCATTCTTTTTTCCAAGGCACCATGACTTGATATTCTGATGTTATTGTAGCATGGTTGTATATATAAAAAAAACGTATATGCATAATTTCTAAGACTTTTGTCCAGGCAAAATTTGACATTTCTTTACTAACTAAATGATACAACTAAATGAATGATGCAAAACAGTACTTGTGGTATAATACGCATAATCTAGAGGGCTTTACCTTTCTTAGAAGCCATTTCTGATTCCAACTGATCTTCGAGTCAAGTTATTATTTGTTATTCCTACAACTGGATTAAGTGACAAGACTTTTGTCAGGCACTGTAGGTAAAAGAGTGAAGGAGTGAGTGAATGTGTAAGAGTGAGTGAGTTGGTAAAAGAGTGAAGAAGTAAGTGAATGAGTGAGAGTGAGTGAGCTAGTAAAAGAGGGATGGAGTAAGTGGTGTATAGTGTATGATGAGGATATGTATGGCACTCCTGCGCTGGAGGAGCTTCTAGCCATGTCACTTTGGGCTGAGAGGCTGTTTGAGCTTGAGGTAGGGAAGATAATCCCTGGGGTATTTTTTATCCCCTGCAGAGTAAGGAAACATCTCCCAGCATGGAGACGGTGTCTCTCTCTCTCAGTACTCAGTCGTGCAGGGGGGATAAGCACAACTCTTACATCCTCCTCCTGCTTCCTCTTTCTCAGGGTCATTGAATGCACAGTGGAAGCTCTCTCCGCTTGCCTGTACATCATTCCACACAACATTGCGTCCCTTCCCGTGACAGGCCTTGTTGGGGTCTGTGATGGCACACTGCATCTCATACATCTCATACAGGGACTTGTTGTTTATCTGTCCATTTTCTGTTCAGAGAAGCTTAGCGTGTTTTGTGTAAGAGGCTAACTGTAAGGTCCAGTGTATAAAAAAAATGACTTTCCAGCTACATTGTAATTGATTTGCTGATCAGGGACTGTGGCATTATTGGGTTTTTTTTACCTCTTGCAAGAGTTTACTAAATCCAGCAATCCTACTTCACAATCCTCAGAGGGGGCATTTGCAGGAAAGAACATGAATATTTATCCACTGTGTTGCCTCTAAAATGCTTGAAAGTGTTTGTATTTGAGTTGCTTGCGTCAAACTCACAAATACAGGAAAAGATGAATCAACATGTATAGCTTCTAGCGGTGTGTCATTTTACTTGTCTAAAAAACATGTATTAGGTTATAATCTCCAAATCAACTGCAGTAGATGAAAGACATTTTCACAGTGCATAGATTGCAATGAGTCTTCCTTTCGCCTCAGCAAATGATATTCCACTTTTAAGTGATGCTCATTTTCACACGTATTCTTCAAACTTTAATGGACGGCTCTGCTTATTCCACCTTTAAGTCTCGCACACAGATTTAAGCTCTCGCTGTGTGTGAGTGATTGTTTAGTGGGCTGTTTGCCAACTGCACCTGAGGTGAACAATAGGGTCCAATTCAAGCTTCCACCTGCCATCCACACTGTTACCCCCGTGGGCTTGTGCCTGGCCCTGCCAAATCTCTGTGGCAGAGAGGTCCATTTGCCTTCTGAGGTAATCGCTTCCATTAGCATTTATCAGTGTGTCAATCCAGGGACCACTTTAGGAACATCTGCTTTCTGCTGCACTCTAAAAGGCACAGCATTTCACCCTGCAGGCCTGAGCTGCCTCACTGGTGCAGGCAGAAGTGCGCCAGGGCTTTACACAACCATTAATTGACAGCTTTTAGGACAAACTGAAGCATTAGCGGCTAAAACATCTACCTCCCGTCTCCTGAAAAACAATTCAGGCTTTTTTGTTTGGATTTTTTTTTTACCTCCCTTTTAACTGAAGGGCAGCCCTAATCTTTGGCAGGAGGGACTTGTAGCACCACTCTTTACCCCTCACTCCAAACACAACCTCCCTTGGCTCTGTCACTTTCTCCACAACAGCCCTAGCCAAACCGGGGAAAATTCCAGAAGGTTTTTAATGATGCATGATGCCATGGCCCTGCCAAATCCTTGACAGCGTAGGCTGACGCCAGCTCTGACGAGGCCTGGTGGCACTGGGCAGGAATGTGAACATGGCCCAGTGGCAGACTGGCAGAATTAAGCAGCTGAATACGCAATGCCACAGACGGCCCGCTTCCCGTCAGCTTCTTCCAGTAAGAAAGCGGAGTGAAGTCAAAAGTAAGTGACACAAGTGGTGAAAAGTGTGCAGTCACATTATATTTATAACAAATGAAATTCTGATTTGTCAGAATAGTAAAGTCGGGGGCCTGAAAATGTCTTTCCAATCGGGACCTTTACAGCTTTTGCTTAGAGCTGTTGGGAACTCTGATGGGAAAAAATCTGTTTGTGACTGAACACATGTACACCCAAGGCAGAGAAAACATTTAGAATTTTCCGTGACTTCAAAAACTTAAAAGGTGGAGATGAAATAATTCAGATGATCAGTACTGATGTACCAAGCCATAATATTAAACCACTGACAGGTGAAGTGATACATTTTATTATACTGATCTAATTACAATGGTACCTGTCAATGATTGGGATAAATTTAGCAGCCAGTGCTACAATTCTTGAGCTTGATGTGTTGGATGGATTAAATGGGAATCATAAGGCTCTGAGCATCTCTGACAAGGGCCAAACTGTGATGGTTACATGACTGGGTCAGATCATTTCCAGTGTTTCAAGTTTGCAGTTGTTAGCACCAACCTAAAGTAGTCCAAGGGGTGCGGAAGTATAATGGTTGCCCAAGGCTCACTGATGCTTCTGGGGAGTGAAGGACAGCCATGTGGTCTGAACCCACAGAGGAGCTACTATAGCAGGGGCGTAAACACGGGGAGCCTGGCACTGCCCCCCCAGAGACAAGCCATGCCCACCCTGCAACATGCTCTATCAAATAAAAAAAATTTGGTTTTCAAAACTGACCAGCTTTCCCTGTTGGCCTCATTTGAGTAGGGGGCGTATCCCTCTAGACAGGTACTGCTGCTCACACAGTTCATTTCGCCACACATTTTGCAGCATGTTTTGAACCTGTTGACTGCATTCTTTAATTCATTCAGCGTACAAGTTCCATTCTTTTTTTATTTTCTTCAAGGTAAGATTGAGAGCTGAATAGGTGGCTTATTAAAAATACTTCTTCAACCTCTGTTGCTAGCAATCTGCTGATCACTTGGCCTCCAAATTCCTCAGATCGAAGTCCGATCCAGCATCGGTTGAATGTGCTGGACATGTTAAAATAATGTCAAACTGAATTGATGTGCTGGAAATGGGAAATAATGCCAAACTGAATCACATTTCCATATTGCCAATAGCTGTGTTTTAAAATGCAGAGCTCTCCTTTACAGGACACAGAAAATGCAAATGTAAATATGCAGTTTAATATTCAAAACTATTTTTTGATTATCATAGAGGTGGCCACTGAGAGCACTGCAGTGGGATGTACACATGACTGACAGCACTTAAAATACAAAGCAAAGAGAGCAGAATGGCACTTAGATACAGAGAACACACACGGCGTGAAATATTGACTCTGTCAGGGGGATTAACATGGTGGCAAATTTAACAACATACACCAATCAGATACAGCCAGGTAAAAGCAGGAAAAACAGTTAGAGCCACTTGATAAGACAGCTGGAGATACTTCTGTCTAGATCGCAGCTGAAGTAGCCTTTACATGGCCTTAAAGAGATGTTGGAGCGAGGACAGGCTCTGATCAAAACCTTTCAGCTCAAGAATGTGCGCACACACATACACGTGCGTGGCATGGAGGTAATTCTTGGTGGCACTAGTTCTTCAAAGAGACAAGGCTGGGAGGAAGGATGTCGGAGTCTTTGTAAGATAACAAAAGGGACCAACCTTTTTTTGAGCTGAAAATAACTTCCAGTGCTCAAGACAATTACACTGATGGACGGAGAGGTGCAACCCCTGTCCTCCACCTTCAGGCCTTTCCTGAGTGCTCTGTGACTCCTGCCAGGAGTGACGTGGGGGCCAGAGGCGCAGGGACAATAAACACACTCTGAGCTGATGATAGCGGGAAAGGGCTGGCTGAGACAAACACAGAACATGGCCACTGAGAAACCCTTTAAAGGAATATCATGTTGTTCTTGTTTTGTTTCCTATTGAGTTCTACTTAAAATGTGGGTTTTATGTTCCAAAAACAGTCTTAATTCATTGTTTATTTGTCGTTGTTACTTAAGACTGTTGCATGTAAATGTAACCAATCGGAACATTCTCATCACAAGCATTTCCTCAAATGATTTTTGTCCTTTTTGTTTCTTTGGTTGCTGGTGTAGATTAGGATTGATGTAAATAATCAATAATGCTGCCATCTGAAAAGGTGGATATATGTAAATGTCATCCCAAAGGGAATTCAAAGAGGTCTGTATTAGACCATATTACAGACTGATAAGTCAATACAGTGCCTACATACTACAACAAAATCTTTTTTTTCTCTCCATTTATATGAACCCTTTAAAAAATTAAAACATTAAGAAAAGGTTTCACGTGGACACAATATAAAATTCACAATATATTTAATACTAAACTATGTTTTTCATAATATGCATGCAGTGTTGGGTGGCACGGTGGCGAAGGGTTTAGCGCTGTTCCCTCACAGCAAGAAGGTCCTGGGTTCGTTCGACTCCCGGGTTGGATGCAGGGTCTTCCTGTGTGGAGTTTGCATGTTCTCCCCGTGACCACGTGGGTTTCCTCCTGGAGATCTGGTTTCCTCCCACCACCAAAAAACATGCGTGACTGTGGGATAGGTTTATTGAGCACACTAAATTGCCCCTAGGTGTGAGTGTGTTGCCCTGTGACGTGCTGGTGACTGTCCAGGGTGTACCCCGCCTTCGCCCACAGCAGCTGGGATACGCTCCAACCCCCCCTCCCGACCCTGAGTGTGGGATAAAGGGGTAGAAAATGGATGGATGGCACTACAGAATAGGGGCTGTACATTGTTTATAATGTAAAGGTTATAAATAGTAAATAAAATGTGCAATACTTTCACTGTATCCTTATGGATTGGTAGGTTTGATTTCACATGCATGCCTTCCCTGCAGGACATTAAAATGCCCGTCACCTCCTCGGAACCTAAACACATACAGTAATGTAATAGATAGCATCATGCATTGTTGACTACTGGAGCAGAGAACAAGGAGGAAAAAAGAAATAAATAAATCACGCCAGCCCAGCTCATGTTGCTGCACAGGAATTTGCATGTTATCAGAGACAGAATATCTCAATCAAAATGTCACCCGTTGCCTGCAGTCCTCGGCCGGGCGTCGAAAGCGCAGAGGCCAATTTCTGCAGGGCAGGACTCAATGCGAGCTCTCTCCGAGGACTATCTGTCTTACAGAGCACCATTAAAACAGTCAACCTGAAGGTATATGAGAGGTGTGATATTTTGCTCTGCTTAAAAGAGCTGCATTTGTGAAATGTATTGCAGTGGCCAGTGCTCATCTTAGATTAATATGTGGAGTCCACGTCAGATTAACATAACCAAATATTCTACAAACTAAATAGGCTAAAAATAAGTTGTGAGAACATCTGAGAGGTTCCAGAGAGTGAGAAGTACTAGATGCTGCTTGCTTTTTATTAATTCAAAAATAAGCCAACCAGCATTAATTAGCATTGGATGAGGGGGGAAAAAACAGAGAGAAATATTCACATTCATATGGCACATACTTAGCACCCTCCTCAGACAGCCTTAGCCTCCCTCATTACTACCGAGTGTGAGAACACTTCCTCTGGAATGAAATTATATGTTTGATACGCTCTTGCTGGGCCATAATATCAAAGTATCAGTTTACATAACTGGTAGTGTGGCGTCTATCAGACATGGACTAAGTTGTGTCTTTGATGAAGAAGATTGAGGGTTTTTTTTTCCTGTTTGAGCAGAAAGGCATAGTGCCCTCTGTTGGAAAAGCGGAGAACGTGACGCTTTGAAAGGTGAATGTGATGGACACAATGGCTGATTGGAGAGCAGCAGTGACCGAGTTTTGACTCAGCAGGGCCAAATACCACCCTGTCCCGCCATCTTAGGCTCTGCTTGCTGGTATTTCCACTTTCTTTAAATGACCTTTACCTAGAATGCCCTGGTATATGGAAACGCACAAGCATGATCGCCTCCTGAGACAAAAACGGGTGCAACAAATGCAAGTTTGCTTTGCAAATAAACACACACAATTCTGATCATTTTTCTACAAGCGGTTCCACACAAGAATGGTTTTGACATGCATGATATTAACACAGGAGATAGTCATTTTGCAAGATATATGCTTTATTTTAACAATAACATACACCTGGTTATTAATTACTTTAAAGATTCTGGAGGAAAAACACTTAACATAGTCTTGATTTGTTTTAATGTGGTAATTACCAACAAAATGTGGTCCAATGAAAAGGTCATCTTTTTTTCTTTTTTTTTAAAATGTGCCTGACAGGCTGGAGGTATATCTATTAACATTCATGAATAATTAAATCCTGCACAGCTGGCCAAAATCCAACTGCATAATTTACTAATTGCAATTAAGGAGGGTCAGAAAGTGCCTTAGTACAGTGTCCCTGGAGGCTGCAGAGTGGTATTCACTACGAGGCCCCCCGTATCATCACTGGGCATGTTTTCTCTTTTAGGAACAGCAAGACTTCACTGTCAAATCAGAATATTTTTTGCATGTGGAACCAAACATGTCTTGTGTACAAAAAAAAATCAGCCTGGTTTTGCTTTGAGAAACGAGTGCCTGGGAGGTTACTGAGCCAAAAGTGGAGTAAGAAAGGCTTGAATCATGGAGGCAGCCAAACTTTCAAATTGCCGATTGCCCTGCACAACCCTCTCTCTCTCTCTCTCTCTCGTTCTCCTTCTTTTGACGGGGAGAGGAGATGGCTTCTGTTCACATAGGCACATGCACCAGAAATCAAATTGATTATTACACAGTAGAGTGGATCCTCTATTTCTATACATGTTTCAGGGAGCGTGTCCTTTTGAAGCGTCGCGAGAAATGCATTCTCTCCCCGCTCTGTCTGCCCCCTCCTTCACTTTTGAAAGGCACAGATGAGCATGGTGCCACAAAGAAGGTTCACAATGCATGTCAACTCCCATTCTGCCTGAATAGAAACATTGCAGAACAGTAGCCTGGCTCCAACCATCGCACACCCAAACAAGTTGTTATGCTAAACTTCACAATTAAACTGGAGCCGAGGCAACAGCAAGGCCTTCCCGCATTCCAGCATTCACATCTGAACTCCCTTTCTTATTCTGGTCCTCAGAAACCCCAAGACACTGACAGGTCTTTCTTCTAATCAGCTAACACACAGTAAGGAACCTGCTTTGAAAATGAGGGAGAACCGATCGGAAAAAAAAGGAAAAAGTAGAGAAACAGAAATAGGCTGCAGTCCTTTGACTCAGACCATTAATGTTAAGGTGTGAGATACTGTCTCACTCATCCGTCACTCTGGCCCGAAGTTCCAAATGTCAGACATAACGATTCCTCAGCAGCCTCCCCTTCTGCTCTGTGCAGACACAGGCAAGATATTGTATCGAACGGGGGCGGCTGAGAACAAATACAAAGCTTTGAGCTAATGCTTCTGTTCATTACAGCTGTCCTGATGAATGGCACTTGCTCTGAAAGTTTCAGAAGCTCACCTGGGATGCCACAACTCTGACCAGTCCAACCAGTGAGAGAGAGAGAGCGAGTGAGAGAGCGAGAGCGAGACAGAGACAGAGAGGGAAGAAATTAGAGAAAGAAGAAATTAAAGAGAGAGAAAGAGAGAAAGAAGCATAAAGAAAACAGCATGGAGAGAGACAGCACAGAGAAACACCAAGAATAAAGACAAAGAAAGGCAGAATGAGAGAAGAAAGAAAAAGACAGAATGGGAGAAAGAAAGACACCTACAGAGCGAGAGATGGCAAGCAAGAAGGACAGAGAAAAATGAAAAGAGAGGAAGACAGACAGAAAAATTGAAATAAACAGAAGGGGAAACAGACAGAGAAGCAGGCAAAAGTGTAAGACAGCAAAACGAGAGTGGGTAGAAAAAGAGATAAAGAAGGACAGGGAGAGAGAGAGAGATAAAGAGAGAGAGAATTTCAACTGTAAAAGGTTTGTTGCTATGGTGACTGAGCAGCAGTAATAAAAAGATGAAGGTCTAAAATGAAATTCAATAAGAATAACTTTAAAAGCACAAGATGTTTAGCCGCGTTTGACTGCGTGGATCTGTATTACAGGGGTCTCACTGGGTGAAATAATGCATACAGGGCTTGGAGTGGCTCTGAAACAATGCACCTCCAAATTCCAAATTTACCGCAGTCAATCCAGACGCAGCCAGAAAGAGCAGAATGAATGCAGATTGAGCACAAGAAGTTGTAAAATGGAAGTCATCTGTTTCCCTTTTCCTTGTGTGAGGGCAGGATTTGGAGGCAGTGAGGCTGCAAGGGAAATGATCATTTAAATTCAGTTTGCTTTATGGCTTGGCAGGAATCCAAACTCTGGGTAATGGATCCATACTAACGGCAGAGCTAATGAGAAAACATACATGACAAAAGCCTTATGTTTCCTCATGTTGGAGCTGCACCCCTTTAGCTCACCACCAAATGAGTGCAGCTGTCACTTACATGACCCTGACCAGGAGCGTGCTGTTAGTTCACGGTGGCAGTAGTGGAGTCTGGTTGTGAGGGTCTCACACTCCATTTATGAAGTGAAATGACATTAGTTGAAGTCCTTTGCTTTTCAAAAACAAATTTAATTCAAAGCGTTGTTTATTCTTATCTGGCTCGCTGCTTCAGAGTGGCCATCAGTTCGCTTGGACCAATTTCCCGGTCGTGACAGTAATGCGAGACGCACTTTGATCAATCTCACTGACTCTGTGCTCTTTGTTCCTGACGAGCATAATGTTATTCTAACAAGCAGAAGATGCGACCTATGTAGAAGCGCTCTGGCTGGTGGGGAGAGCTGTCCTGAGTTCAGTTCCCCCACATCATCTCTGTGAGGATCCGTTGCTACACACCCCCACAACGGCAGTGCCACTTAACGTGCAACACCAGTGATGATCGTTTCCTCTGGCCTCGGGTTCACGCCGGTGGCCCCAGATTGATGCCATGTTGATTTTTAATGATGTGCGGCAGGACGCAGGCAGAGCGGGGCAGGTTCGGCGCCGCATCCGCGCTAAATGTCATTCTAATTATCTCACCGGCCAGCCAATGAGGAAGTAAACATTTACACTAACCTGTGGCCCCTGAAGCGAAGCACAGGCCCCAGACGGCTCCTCCGGTCCCACAGCCACCACGCTCATGTGCCTCATCTCGCACTTCTGATCTTCTCAACACCCAACCAAACCAGGCCGCAGTGAAGCAGTGTGTCCATTTATGCTCAGTCTGTTTTTCTTTTTTTTTTCTACCATGGAGGTATGCAACAGCAGAAATGTTTATTCTTACTACTGCATCTGAACAAACATAGCGATTACCAGATAAGAGTACCTATATTAATGCCAGGATTTGTTCTCTGGAGGGCCCTTCAAATGCTCTTTATTTATTGCAGATTTGCTGGATGAACTCATTAACCTCTATTAATCTCTGTTAACCCTGCGCTTGAGGGAATTACCCGCTATGGATGCAGAATAAATAAATATAGCATGCATGACTTTTTCACATTCACAATACACAAATACCCACTGCAGTCATTTCACTGAGGAAAAAAAAGGCCTTTTTATTAATGTTTATGTTTGTGATAGAGGAAAACAGTATGTTTAATTGGTTCAATTAGTAGTAACATTTAAAAAAGGTGATTTGACTTTACTTACACATTCAGTGTTACTGCAAGCCAGTGCATACAGATATCATGTGAAACACTGTCACTCAGCGAAGCACGCCATGAATAGACTGAATAATTCTTGGAGCCTTCACTGTGACAGCTTGTCGACACATCCTCGCGAGCTGTTCTTGCACAGTAACATTTTGTAGCGCTGACATGGAACAGTGACATAAACCCTGGTGTGTGGACAGGTATACGGCCTGGCGACACGCAGCCGCCGTGTTTCAGACGCTGCATTAGCAGCTGTCTGCCAGAGTAACCATAGAGCACGCAGGAGCCGAGAGGATTTATTGAGATAGAAGTGGTCAGAGCTGACCTTTAGGGTCCAGAATGAATCACAGCTAGTCTTCATATCTAATGATCTGGAAACAGTCAACGGTGACCTTTCGCCATGACGTTCACCACATAACACGAACAGGCCAGCTTTCTGAATTACCTCTTACTGGTCAACATATTAAAAGTGGCTGGGATTGTTATAAAATGTGTAAATGTTAAGGAGTTTTATATTCTGGACAAACCCCCCCCCCCCAAACTTCTAACATCTATTGAGCAGCATCAGTGTCCTCCTGGTCGTTTCAGATAAGTCAAGTGAAAATGTTAGTTTCTAAAATACAAAATAGATGTTTGCATTGTTCACAGGCCATACCATTCACTGTGCATCTGTCTTCATTAGTAGAGTCTGTGCGTCGGATGATTTCCCATCCACATAATGTCTCATTTGACCAGCGAGCTTGCGGGATGAAGTGTCGCAGCATTCTGCTGGGAGAATGCGGAGATGGCATGGGCTTCCTGCATCATCATAAACATCCATTATTTGAATCCTCCCTCTTCATTCTCATTAGCACAGCCCCGACAGAAAGGAGCGAATGAACTCCACAACAACATGTTGCCCCACCATTGTTTTGAAATAATGCAACTGTTTTTGCCTGCACGATTATTTCTGGATAATTGGCTTCAGAATATAAGGCAATTATTTCACAAAACTAATTATCCCCCCTCCCCCTCCTCACAACAAAGGTCATTTTTCACACTGCAATTATGAACAGAAATCAATGCTCTGATGTAGATGTTTGCTGATGATTTTTTTTTTTAAGTCGTCCTCATTCGCGCTCTCTTTCATTCAGCATACGGGCATGACGGCTTGAGGGAGGCCTCTCTTTGGCACGTAGGGCGTTGTCCTGGCAACCATTCGAATGCAGTCGATGATGGGACAGACGCTGAGGCAGAGAGTGCAGCCGGTGCAGCTGTCCTGAACCACAGGAAGATGGGTCTCAGGGTCAAACGTAATCGCCTGCCAGAGAGAGGGCAGCACATAATATTAAATTACAACCATTACGCCCTCCTTAGGGGTTACGAGGAGATACCGCTGGACATTAAACAACACATGCACGACCATGTGTTCAAAATAGCCTGGGCTTTTACACTTAACAGGCTCCAAAAGTTTGATATTGACTTATACATCACTGGGGTGCATCTTATAATAACATACTATTTTGAAATCCAGACCTTTTATTTAGACAAGTTCAATTCTTTTCATTAGGTACAGGTTTACACCACACAGAATGGACAAACAAAATTACTGCAGTAGGTATTTTCATTTTGAAAATATCAAAGCCTTATTTTGAAACAGAACAGAATTGCAGTCACTGCTAGCGTGACATTCTGCATCCTATGCTGGGACACCTATTTGATTGTGACACATTATGTTGATGAATGCCCCTCTTTATTAGAAACCATTAATAACATGTAATCCCTCTCAGAGATCCACTCACCGACAATGAGCGTCACAATGAACAATTACTGCTTTGATAAAACTGGCCGGCTACTTCATCAATACGCTTATGATAAATTGTAGGAGACATTTATTTAGCAGGAGAAAGCAGGAGAACGCAGAGACAAATACTTTAATAAAACTGTCAGAGCTATCCCATCCCATGGTCCTCTCCAAGCTGAGGCAGAGGGGGACCTCGCCATTTTCACTACTAATATGCATCAGTGGCTGTGCTGAGAAAACAAGGCTGGATAATGAGGTGCTTTTAACCTGCCAGTGAGTGGGCCTGAACAGCTCATCAGACACTTTTTAATTGTTCCTGTCAGCTTTGGGCACAGCGAGCTGGCCGGAGCTAACTTTGGTAGAAGCAGGGGCAGGGTACAGTCTCTCAGCAGCTAGCAAATATGTAGCCACCACAGAATACAATCCAAATGCCTGAGCCACATATGGGTGGAGAGGGAGAAGGTTATGGACAGAGGCCGCAGGCTGCGGGTTTGTGTGGGTACCAGCATGTAGGCAGTGTGTTTTGTGCAAATATGTGCGAATGAATCTGCGTGCGCTCGCTTGTGTGTGTATGCGAGTGTGTAAATATGTGTGGGTGGATGGATGCAAGCACCTGGTATCCAGAATCATTGCAGGTCATGTAACACTTCCCACAGTTGATGCACATTTCCTCATCTATAAGAGCCTGCACTTGCTCCTGGTTGTTCAGCTCCTTGTACGCTCCAATGTGCTTCAGAGCTCGGGCTATCACATCCTGACCACAGAGGACAAAGTAGTGTCAGGCACAGGTTAACCAAAAATAAATCCGTAGTGTTTCATCATAACAGTAGATCATTCTGCGGAAATGACAGTCATTAGCGAGGGAACTAAAAATGCAGTGGGTCAAGGTAGGCACACACGAAAGTCTATTAAATGGTTTTGGCTTGGAAGTAATGCTGCAGCAAAAGTATTACAGAACTTTGTGGTGGTTCATTTAGATCAAAGAACCAGGCACTGAATAGTTGATTTTTTTCTATGGCATCACCTCTGCCCAACAACATGAATAGGTCATGATTATTGGGGAAAAGATTCAGTGCCCTCTTAGATTCCGTTTTATCATTCTGGCATTCTGGATTTTTTTTTTTTAAATATCCTTAATACACATTGGTGACTGGGAAGAGGAATATTGACCAAAGTATACCAAGTTTATTTCTGTTTTTCTTTTCCTTTTACGCCTGAGAACTGTCTGTTTGTTTTGCAATCAGTTTTAATCAATTCAATCATTCCACCTTCAACAGTTAATGAATTCCTACTTGAACAGTTGGCACAGGTTTCTTAGGAGTGTTGATCCTCCTGGGAGGAACAGTGGCGTCAGTGTGATTTGCCAGCTTCTGTTTGTTGTTTGCTATGACCTTTTTCTTCTCCTGGAGATATGGGCCGAAACTGGGCAATCTCTGTAACGGGAAAACAACACAAGATCATCATTAAAACAAAATTAATAAAAAATGCTGAATGTATTATTATTAACTTACATTTAAAAATCATAAAGCGTCCAGTTTGGAGATCAAAATGTTAAACCAGTTATTTGCTGAAGTGCAAAGTAAGTGTAATTCTTTTTACTTTTCTGTGCAAAATAATTATATTCTTTGTCAACCCTTCTGTGTTCAATTGAATTTTTGCATCTTTCTCTTGCTTTTGTTCACAGTGTGCATTCTCCTTTAAGATCGCCTCACTAGGGAGGCTGGTATTTGTGCTTACTAGTGATTATTGAGTCACTGGGCTTCAGATGCCATGTGTACCAAAGCATCAATGCCGCATCCCTCATTAGAGCATCAGAGAAAAACAAACATGCAGGAGAAGAGAATAAAAGCTCAGAGCTGCGCCTGTCCGATTGCATTGAAGCCTCACTGCTTGCTTTTGAGTAGCGGTCACTGTTTTTCAGCGTCCAAAAATTAATGAGATCCTCTCGGTCAACATTCGCCGGTTTAAAGTCCTAGCAACTGGGGACAAAACTGATTTCATTACATGTAGGTGAGAGGCTGAAAGGTTGTGTGTATATTGTGCAAGGCTACTATATTTTAATGCTTAAAAAACACGACGTCAGGTTAGATCAATATTACATCTCTATTCCCCAAAGCACCCAGCACACATTGTACAAATTGTTTGTGTATAAAAAGTGAAATGAAAGTTGATATTGGTCATGCTGAGCGATTTCTAAGAGATTACCATCCTTGGTTTAGCACGCTCATATCTTTTGAAGGCCCTGTACTGTAAAATCATGCAATATATTTGCAAAAATATTCATTTGCCATTCAGGCTTAAGACATTACCATGTCAAGGGGCAAGGATTGCCAGCACATTTAAAGTGGAGGCTGCAAGCTTTTGCACCCAATGTTATTCCACAGATGTGATCCTGTGGGGAAACACTATTCCACTACTTGCACTTAACAGGCTTTTGGATATGGGCTGTTATTACCATGCACTGTTCTGAAACATGTTTTTCACCTGATGGGCCAATACTGCACATGTAACATTCAACAATTAAAAACAGGTGAAGTGTTCTATTTTCTACATGCAGATTTCCAAAAAAAAAAGAAGCTATTTAGCAGTGATTTAACTCATAGGCATACACATGCACAGTTCCTGCACTAGACTTATGCATGTGTTTGTGACTACACATAAGGAGAAAGGCAGATCGTTAAGAGAAATGCAGACATTTATCTAAGGAGAAACAGATCACTTGTCTAAATGGAAAGAGCAACATATGAGTCCCAGAGCTCCCCCCTGAACCAAGTAAGCTTGATCATGGCGCTGCTGCCTCCATGCTATGGCGTGCCTAATAAAATCCACTGTAATGGAATCCATGCAAATGTGAAATTAATGCCTTCTCTTTCAATCTAGCTCTCTCCTCATTCCCATTCTCTCTTCCCTAACTCCCTCTATGGCCCCTCTCTCGGATCCTCTCTCTATCTTGTGCGATTCATGAGGAGGTAATTTGACGCGAGGCTCGCCCAGTCACCCCATTATCGTCACACACAGCTGCTTGCTGCGCGGCTGATGGGAGGGGGGCCGGAGCTGGACGATTCCGTCGCAGCGCCGCATCTCCTGGCGTGTGCTTAAGCGGAGAAGTACCTGCTCCTGGTGATTTCCCTAGATTACCATATTCATGACAGTTTGGAGTGAGAGAATTCCACACGCCACTGCCCTGGACGCAGGAGGGGGAATTACGGGGCCGGCTGGCAGGCACTTTGTCTTCAGTCTGCTGAGGACTAGGGGCCGGGCCTGCAGCTCCCGCACCGTTGCGTGGAAACAGCGGGCGTGAGGGGCAAGCAGCTGTGGCAGCGGGACGCAACGCAGTGGCTGTGTGAAAATACATTCGCACGCACAACCCAGAGCAATCCAAATTCATTTCATCCCCCCAACACTGGTGGCAGAGGCAGGAGAACGGCTAGGTGGGCACAGCAGGCCAGACCAGCCAGAAACACACAGGGTGATCAGCACCGGCTGCTACTTCAAATTTATTTGCTTCTGTTGCTTTCAGATGCTTCCATCTTGAATCGTCCACTGAAACCGAGATCCAGACGGCCCTGTCAGCATTAGAAGCGAAAGAGGCTTCTTAAGCCAGGACAAATTCAGCCTCGGTAGAATTAGTGCAGTGAGTTACACCAGCTCCTAATGAGAGCATTATCTTAGTACGCCCACCTGAAATGGCTTTCGTTCCACTTGGAAAACTAATGAAGGCTGTTTCACTTTCAGAGCCATTTCATTTTTTCACTGGCAGTAATTCTTAATATTTGATTACTTACTTTTAAGGTATTTCTAAGAATCATTTCCAAGTTGCTGCATTACACCGTTAGACATCTGCAGAAAATGTATTCAGCAATTCCTCATTTTCGCTACTATGAAGGATTTCCACAAAAAAAGGTTTTCAACACAGGAAGAAGGAAATGTGGCTAGATCTTCTTGGCAAGTCTGATGAATCACAGAAGGAGGGAGAGTTTAACACTGGAAACACATAAAAATGAACAGTTTCACAGCAGAAAAAAAACATTCAAACTGCATCCTACAGCACCTCACTCTAGAAGTTTTCACTGTAGCGTTTCAGAGCTGGTGCTGAAGAAAAGCTGGTGGAGATGAAGAGCATGTAACACGTCTTCATCTCCAGCCCTAAAAAGAATGTTTCTGAGCGAGACATCAAGGCGCTTTGGAGCGGCGAAAAGCATTTAACAGAACGGCAGCAAAATCATGACACATTGCAAAAGGCATTGCATCATTTCAATTTCTCTGTGCATTCATAAGCCGCACATTCCACTGAATACCTTACTACTTCGGAGTCTGTTATTGTAGAGGATGATCAAAAGATTAGATGTTACACGCCTCTGGTTTGTACAGGTACAATGAGGATGCCGTGCCACAGGTTTGAAGGGAAAACTCAAAGCCGAGTGGTCTGACAAGCCTGCGTCAGCCCGCGGAACACCACAGTATGATAAAATCATTACGGCTTATTGCTCTCCATTGTCATTACGGAAAGACATCCGGTCACAACCCTGACAGAAAGAAAAAAAAAACCTCACAAACAACCCTGAAGCATAATAATTGTGTGATTTATCCTTACTAAACTACAGCAGTGGGCCATAATTAAATATGAAAACCTAAATTTATCTCTGGGTATTCAGCCCTCATTAATTTAACCCGGCGACAACACAAAGTCCTATTCCAGCAGCACTGTTTGTCTTTTTCTTCTTCCTTCTCTTCCTTAATCTTTCTCCCTCTCCTCTCTCTCTCTCATTCTCTCTCGCCTCCCCACCCTCCCCATTACAGAGCTTTAAAATGTATAATAGGCTCTAGGGCCCATCAGCAAAAAACCACAGGGAGAGAAGTAATGCCCCGAGAGGCGTCTGGCAAGTCAAACTCAGTACTGGGCAAGGCGCAAAGTGAGGAAGACACACACTTAGGCTCATTAAGACAAAGCAGCCTCTCCGCGCGTCCCACATGTTCTGCATGATAGCCGCCTATTTGTTGTGTAATAATTCAGCGGCCGTCTATTGAAAAGTTGCCTGAGCCACTGAGCTGTGTGCGCTTTAATGAAAGTACTGGGTGGCATCATACACCCTGCCTGCCAAGCTCAAGTCTTCAGCAACCACACAAACTCTCCTAATTGCATGCAACATTTCCATTGCCCCAACACACACACACAAGAAACTGTCATCAGCTTGACTTTTAACTCTTCTTCTGCATTCCCTGAGCCTTTCTCTGGGGGAGAAGTTGTAAATGAAGAGTGTGGGCTAAGTGAAGACAAATAACCCATCAGTGCATCTATGATAATAAATGAGAGAAGCATCACGCTTGACATGAGTAACTGTCAATACAGATCACAATTTAGCAGGCAGGAAATTATCACTGTAGATATGTAGCAACCTGTATCATCCCTCTGTATTATCAAAACATGCAATTTAATGGAGAAAATGTAATCCCTAGACTTCTTAATCTCCATCCAGGAGTGCTCAGAGTCATCATTTGTAGTGATCCTCAAGAAATTTGTGAAATACAAATCCAAAAAATCTGTCGGGTTAAGTGGAAAGATGGCTTTAAACAACCTTATTTCAAAGCTTGTTCCTTTTTTCCTGCGCTGTATAATATAATACACTGACTGCTGTGCTCTATTCAGGAAGTGCACGAGAGTAAAAAGGTTTGTGCCCAGCCCCACACCAGCAGGCTCAGAGAGATGCCCGGTGTCTGTCTCAGGGGTCTGATATGTACAGACTAATCCCATTGAGCAGGCCCATACCGATGACAATAACTGTACATCTTCACTCTGGCCAGGCTAATGGGACAGAGGCTTGCTGACTCCTCTCACATCTAATATGCACTAAAGCAATTCTCTAAACGGTTCTCTACAGGCCTGCCTTGCCTGCTCGCAGCTTCAAGCTCTAATGATTCCATATGTCACATAAAATAAACATGATCTTAATTGGGCTTTTGGATTAAAAGATGGGAGCTTGGATTATGGCTTTGAAAGTAGTCTCTTAGCTTCTCGGCCCATTATGAAATAACGAATGCTCCTCCCTTCGGGGAGAAAAAACCCCCGATACTGTGGCATCTGTCCCCTCACACACTCAGTAATGCAATATACGCCTACACACCATACACTCTTCTGACAATACTCATGAAAAAGTAATTCATCTCTTTGTGTACTTTCACTTTGTTTAAAAACTTAATCAGCGGAGTTGCCTGATTGTAAATGCTAGTAAAAACATGTCAACTGGCAAAAATCAGTGCTGTTGGCTGATTATTTAAAGTATGCACAAATTACTTTTTTAGTATTCAATTTCAAGAGCAAAATGTAGCTAAATATAACAGCATGCTTGATCCAAGCCACTCTATGCAAGTGCTGTAACTCGTGCCACTTCACTGGCTGCCATGATGGCAGATGTTAGATTAGATTCATTACGTCAGTGAAGTCATGTGCAGCAGCATGCTAGTTTCTGTGCACTATGGGACCAGAATTTACTTCCTGGCAAGCATCTAGTAAAATCCTACTGATATGTAAAAAATAAGTACAGTAGAGAAAATGGACTAAGCTATCTCAACGGTTCATCTTACAGGACACTTACATTCAGAGAACACTTTAATATTTACTTATAATTGATAAGCTGTTTACAAATCTATAAAGGTAAAACATTTTTACCACTGATTTGACGACCACTGAAACCAGAGAACAATTTCTCCCCAGGTCCATTTGTACAACATTTTTCCAGAATAATTTACAATCTTTAACATCTATTATTGGTGAAACCCTAACCCTAACCCCTGAAAAGCTGATTTTTTTTGTGAATTTAGCAAAGTACTATAATAAATGTATCAGATATAGGCACAAAATATAAGAATTTTTTTTTTATCAAGCCAAAAGTCCATTTTACTTGAATACATTTTAGAACAACTGTGAGTACTACACACAATGTATTAGTAATTTTCTCTATAATATTTTATTTGTAATACACTTCAAGAATAGAAGCGAAATGTCTTTATATATTCAAAGGAAAGTGACATTTGTATGTTTATGTGCGTCATTCAAATATCTTGAAACCCAAAATAGTGCAATGACATAAGTGACCACCTCCCAGTTTTTACCGCTGTTCAGATTATTTTCAAGATGAAAATAGCACTAACAAAAAAATGGTTTGACAAAGAACACCACAAGCCATTGCTGCACTGCACCTAAGGTGGACTTAATGAAACAAAACTGGAATGAGGTTTATGCTAATGATGATCTCAACAAAGGCTTTTGGGGCTTTTTTGTACACATTCATTGTGAAAGCTGAATAAATTGTCAGTTAAGAAAAATTTTTTTATATACACTTCCTCCAACAATTATTAGATAACCCTTTAAAGATCAGCACAAATGGATAGAACAAAACCACTTTTAGGTTAAAGTATCTGCATCTCACATTGAAAAAAAGAGGAACTACCCAGCCCTTAATTGAAATTAAAATATTCAGAGAAAAACAAAATCCACATCAAGAAATCACTTTTTTCAACAAAACACATATGTGACCATTATAGGGATGCTTGCATTTAAGATTTTGTGCAACCAAGTTTTGGCAACAAAAAAGAAATCCTATAGCGTTTTGTGCAGTTGGAGAATTCCTCTCCAGGATGCACCTCTTCTCTTTTGCTCATGCCTTTTAGAAAAGGGGTTCAGGTCAGGGACTGAGGAGGCCATGACAGAAGAATTCTGTGGTCAGCTAACCATTTTTGTGTTGATTTGGTCATGTGCATCAGATCATTGTCCTGCTGGAAGGTCCAATGATGACCCAATTTTATTTTCCCGGCAGAGGCACACAGACTATCATTTAAAATGTCCTGGTATTTTATGACGCGATGTACGCTAACAAGATATCTAGGCGCTTGAAGAACAAAGCAGCCCCACAAGATCTCAGCATCTCCATCATAGTTTGCAGTTGGGATATGGTTCGGTTCATTATAGACACCTTTCGTTTTATGCCAAACCCTTCCTCAGTGTTTACTGCCCAAAAGCTCTTTTGTTTCTTCAGGCCATAGAACACAGTTCCAGTCAAAGCTGTAGCAACGTTTCACAAACTCTAGCTGCTACGTAGGTAGTTAACTGACAGAAAATGTTTGTCCCTTGTAAATAATCTGTTGGCATGGAGCTGGTGTCTGATTGTGGTTTTGGAGGGCTGGTAATCCGAAGATTTCACTTTTTTTGTAATGCATCAACAGTGATTCTTGGGGATATTATTGCCTCTCTTACCATTCTCCTCACTGTATGGGGGGGCAAACTTCCATTTGATGTCTTTTTATTCTCCTAAAAGTAAAAATTGGCATTTTTTTAGGTCACTTGCTATTCTTTAGAAGCATTCCTTGACATAAATAAGCACTTCAATACAGTTTTCCCTAATTTGGCTCATGTTGACTAAGGGATTATGGCCACTGTGTCACACCATGTTTGTAACCCAGTTAATCAGGAATTCATGGACTATAGACTGAAAGCTCTAATAAATTCAAAAATATACAATTTAAATAGGAATCAGTGTTCAGTTTCATTTTGATCCCTATAATTTCCAGGGGTGCCAATAAAAGTGTTTTCATGAACATTTCTTGATGTTTTTCTCTGAATAAACACATTTCGCTTTTATTCATGTGTTCACCAAAAGGTGGATTTTGCTTAAGTAGTCCTAATTCATTTCGGAAAATACTTCTTACTGCTAAAAAAATAAGAATAAAAAAAAAAATCCACTTCAAGAACCAAAACTGATGTAGAAATTATATTATTGAATGTATACGGAAATCTGTAAACTATCCTTTCAAAAAAAACAAAAACAATACTCCAGTAAACAACACCCCAAAAATAAAACAGAAAAAGTCATTTATAAATGTGAAGATCTAGACATCTTTAAACAATTAAAGATGAATCTGTCTGCTGTCCCAGTTCTTAAAATGTAAGAACAATCTATTTGCAAAGGCCTGAAATCCTACAAAAAATCAGTATGGATTGAGAACACACAGATCAACCTCAATGGCAGTGATGCAACTTGTAGAAGAGACATCTACTGCAATGAACAGCAAGGAGTATCCTGTTGAGTGTTGGGTGCTTCTATTCATCATGGATTATTAATGAAGGAACTGGTGAGATATGGTATCAGAGAGATCACATACTCATGGAGAAGAAGAAACAGTACTGTATCTTGATGATAGATATCAATATATATATTGAATCAGAACTCTATACTGTATTGTTTTCTTATAAATCCATACATTTATTACTGTGTGGTACAGGGAAAGCACACACAAAACCAACACAAATCCAATTTGCATGCTACAGAATCTTTAGGTAAAATAGGCTAAATCACCAGCCTACGCTGCCCTACAAAGGCAAAAGGCCTTAACTTACCAGAGTGTGAAACTGAGAAAAATGACTTTAAAGTTTTTTTGTTGTCCAGCCAATTGTATGATAGGT
>JBBMFX010000007.1:10787384-10801327 GCA_037832545.1 Rhabdalestes septentrionalis | reverse complement strand
TAGCTAGGCTACCACTATCCTAGCCACTGCAATAAGTTTCTTTTTACTTTATTGGGGTTAATGTTTGTGGAAAACATACTCCCCTTACATACAGTACATAGAAATTACACCGTAACTTCAGCGTGGCAAACAGCATCTTTATTTTATGCTTGGCAAAACAAAGCCAGACTGCCATAACTTCAATGTAATGTAATTGCAGTGTTCTAGAGTGCAGCGCATTAAGGTATTCTGCCTTGGTTTCCCCTCGGTTTTTGGAGGTTACGGCAAAAACAACCTCTAATTTTTACCAAAAAACAACAACATTGACTCAAGATATTTTGCTACATGATAAAACTGAGGTCCATTTCCCCAAAAATGGTAATAACTAACTTTAGCCCAAAATTGATGTTACGGTCTTTTGCCTTTGCACGGCAGTACGCATTTTCAGTCAATATTTAATGTTTGTGTTCTTTCCTTTTAAAATAATGCTCGTTATTTATTTCTATGCACGTTCAATTTTGCCTAAATAAATATTCTACTACTTCTTCAACCCAAACTGTTAAGTGTGTCCATACTTGTATTATAGTCAGACTGTTTTGTTCACATCAGCTGATCTGATGAACATTATTATATCAGTTATTCAATTATTATATTTCTATTTATAATAATAACAACAACATCTATTATGGTTAGGAGCATGTGGGGACCATGTGGTCTAATAGCTTTCAACACAACTGGAATAGTGCTGGATTTAATTGTAAATCCTGTGTGCTGCTATCGGCCCTTTAACCAACCCCTTGATAAACTATAGGTGACAGGGCAAGTGTGGGAGTGCAAACTGTCCACTTTATGATGAATATATATTCCAGCTTAGGAAAAAATATACAACACATCAGGCTTGTGCACAATTCATATTTGGCCACCATTCAATTCATGAGTTGGAACTTGAATTGAATTGATTCTGCCCCACAGGAAGTTGAATTTGAATTGGAGTTGGAATGACAGGAAGTGGAATTAAATTCATGGCAATTCAAAGACATTCCACACGGTCATACAACAGAAAGAATGTGTTGAATCTCACATAAAAATACATTAATTTTGTAATTTAATAGCACACTTTCATTACACATAACTCAACCCTGCATACATTTTGTTCCAACATGTAGATAATGATCAAATTCTGGAAATAAATTACTCTCACAAGGTTTGATTAGTTTTGTTCAAAATGTTAATTTTAAAGTAATCAAATAACACAAAAGTTATTGAGCAACAATGTTGCATCTAATTCCCAATAGCTCCACAAATGACCTATTAGGCCTGATGTTATTTTCCATGTTGCTGTTATTACAGGTGTTAAATCTATAAACATTTGTAATCTGAAGTTGTAAGGGCCTTCTGAAACTTAAGAAGTCCAGTGTTGACCATCAAATTGTGTAGAGAAGACGTTTTCAAAAAAATGTCACCTCAAATTGTTTGGCAACCATTTTAAATACTTGGTTAAAGCAAAGCATTCTGTGATTCCATTGTGTTCCACAAAATTACAATTACAATAAATCAAACTTAATTATGTGTTCTGTGACGAGAGCTTTTAACATTCATTGCTGGGGGGAAACATTTCCTGTTAATGTTTCTGTACAAGTAGTTCAAACTACTATCATTTATAGAATAAGTAATGAAATCATATCTGACATATTGAAAAGCTTCATTGTTAAACACTTCACTTGTGTATATGAATTTCTTAGAATTTGTACTGAATTGCAATTCTGCTTCCTTTATTTCAATTTCGAATTGTAATTCTAGATCCTGTTTTTGACATCAATTCAGATTCAATTCAAATTAAAGAATTCTCAATTCAGTTCCGAATTGTGCACAAGCCTGCAACACATGTGTTCTGAAAAGAACACACACTTCCTAAACAAGTGTTGTTCCATATTTTGTTCTATTCAGGATCACTGTCTGAAATATAGTGGATTAAGCTAACAACAGTCTGTTTCCTTTATTTGAGTTTCAAAAGCAACTGCTCCGTTGTTTTACTCACAGGCACATAGCCACGTGCACGTAAACACACTCACACACACTCCATCTGCTCCAGCCAATCCCTCCCTAACCATGGCACAGGAGCCAAGCTGTGGCCGCTCACTGAGAAGAGTAAAGCAGACTGGCTGAAGGCTTCATTACCACCACAGGCCTGCCAGGCAACACGGCACCACACTGCCAGCCAAACTGCTATTTAAGAGCCTCCACGCCCCCACCTGCTGGCCACATCCCAGTGTGCCCATGCTCCACCCCCTGTTTGGCCTGGCTGGGTGAAGCAGTGGCACGAGGGTAGGACTCTGACAGGGCTGCTGCGAGGGGGCCTAAAATTTCCCCATTTTCTCACATGCTGGTGGGATGCAATGCATTATTTTCCTAGCTATTAGGAACATGCAGTCCAGGATTTCCATGTGCAAAGGTTAAATTGATACTTTGGTCAAATTCACACAAGTTTTCCCTTTTAAAAAACAGAACAATGCATATATAAAACAGAAATAGCACCCATGAAGCTTGAACGTTGTCTGTAATATGTTGGTTCCTCTTATGGCAAAATACAGTTTGAAGCCAAGTTTTGATTCAGTGAGATTTAACTTTTATGAAATGTAACTTGGAAATAGAAGCATTTACTATATGTTATGGGTATATTAACTTCGTATCTCCATTTAAAAAAATTGTTTTAGACATCTAACTTGTCTTGGCTGAGAGACTATATTTGAGTTAAGAGAATTTTTGGATGAACAACATAACAGGATACAGCCGCGTCAGTTGCAGTGATAGAAGTAACTACAGTTCTTTACATTCGCTGCATGCATTAAACAGTGAGTTCAAATGTGCTGCTTTTTGTTGGACATGATGCATTACTGCTGGCTCATTGTGGATAAAAAAAAAAATCAAACAAGCATTAGCTAATTTTCAGTGGAAAACCAGAGAACAGATACACTTTGGAAATAGCAGAGGAAACCCCAAATGGCTCAGCACACTTAGGCATCAAAGATGTGCTGCTCCTCCCTTGAGGTAGCAACGCTCGCTACAGTGGCTGCCAGTTTGAGACAGCACTCTTGACTGCCTACATTAAACAAAGAGAGAGAAAATATGTCTTTAGTTGAGCGCCGCTTTAGGCTCCCCTTTATCAACTGCCATTCCTGTGAATTGCTGTGACAGTGACTTCTGTGCACTCAACCTCTCGCTCTCACATTCCGTCTCTTGAGTTATAGAGCTATCAAACTGCCTTTTCCTGCTAGCCTGCCTCATATTCTCTCTGTGGCTCACTTATTCTCCAGCTCTACTCCTCCTCTGCGCTCACTTAAAGTGGAAATGTCCTTCCCTCCCTTGCAACTTCTGCCTTTTGTTTGACACAGTCAATCTTTGTCTTTCCCTCCCTGGTGCTGCAGATGAAGCGTGTCCGTACAGATGCTTTCCTTCCCCAGTCCTGGCAAACTCTTTCAGAGGTGAGCTGTCAATCATAGGCCTCAGTCAGGGCTTCAGCAGGGGCCAATACCAGAGAGCGAGGCTGACAGGCAATATCTCCAGCCTTCAGCACCGAGCTCACAGCATATTCCACAGCACCTTCGCTATATTAAGTGGACTTAAGGAAACCCCCCCCCCCTTCCCTTTCCACCCCACCTTCAGTAAACTGCACAGGTAAGTAGCAAGTGGAGTAATGAAAAAGTCAGAAATGGCATCTGAAAGGCCAGAGACATGATCTTCCCATCTGAAGCCGAGTGCGCTGGTTTGGGAGTTTACAATAGCAGAAGTAAATCGTGGCGGCCACAGGAACTGGAGGGCACTGATTTGGAGCGGAGCCTTGCATCAGAGTGCCTCCGGTGTGGCCTTGGCTGTGACCCATCCGCAAAGTGGCTTTTCCCTCCTGTGTGTCACTGCACTCTAGTGCGCGGCACTGGATCTGGTGCTGCGCTGCCTGGGGCTGCCTGGGCCACACGGCTCTGCCTGCACTCATGTTTCTACACAGCGCTTCGTTAAAAAAGCGCCGCTCCCTCCGCTCACGCAACGCCGCTGTTATTGTTGTCGGCATGCCGACGACTCCGGCAATAACGCCCCGTTGGCATGGAAATGACTTACACTTATCACTCCTCCCGATATTGCCTGCTTCCCACTCATTTATTTCCTCATTCTCTGCCACTCGTTTGGCATTAGCCTTTAAACTATTGCGCTCCGCCATGGCGAGATGTCCTGCCGTCAGAAGCTGCAAAAGGGGCTGCCGGTGCATTTGAAAAAAAGAGGGCTTCAAAGCCATCCCTGGACTGGAGTATTAGCAGGAGCGCTGTGATCTGATAAAGGCCTCTAATGCACTGCTTTGAAAAGAGTTTACTGAAGTTCCCCTCATTTACATATTGCCAAAAATTTCCTGTGCACAAATAATAAGGCAGATTACCAAAGGCAGAATGCACATGCAAAACATGAGCCAATAAATGTGAGAATGGGTGCTGTTGTCCAATCTCATTCTGTGTTATTGTGATGCTACTGGTATGTAAATGTCCAGGGCAAAGAAAAAAAAAGAAGGGAAAATACTTGCAGCCTTCAAGTAAACCAATTACTTTTTTCTTCTAACTCAGGAAAAAACTCTTCAGTGTTTCAGGTTTTAGATTAGAACTCACAGCAAACCCGGCCCATTCCCACTAGCTCTCTTGGCTTTGTGCTTCTTTGCTTCCATTATTGCTTTTATTAGCAGACAAGCTGTGACCTGCCCTTCATTAGGTTAAGATTATGGTTATTTCTCCCAAAAAGGCTTCCATCTATTTTTTTTCTCACAGACGCACTGTAACACAGCGTCATGAAGACTGACCTCTGCTCTCCATCAATTCACCAAGTTTGCTGCCGCTATATGAAATTGCTTTACTATAGAAGTGGCCATTTTGTGCATCGGACAGCTGTGTAATTATGTGAATTCCTGGCCTGTAATAACAATGTAACATAAATGGATAGATAAAAGTCCACAGCTTTAATGCCAACGTTACATTAATGAGTACTTGCTCTGACTGCTCTGGAATTACAGTGTGTTACTACTAATGGCCAGTCAGAGACCTATAATAAAGAGGGATAAAACATAGAGAATGGGAGAACAGGTGTAAAGGCAAGAGTGGTGCTAATAGACAGAAGCGTACAGTTTAAAGCCTAGCGTTAGTCATTCACCTTCCCCATCAGCTCCTCCAGTCTGGGCACACGCTTGCCTTTCTGGTGGCGCATGGTGGGAGGAGACTGGCCATCCCAGTCCTGCAGCTCTTCAATGCTCTTCAGATACAGCAGAGATTTTAGCCCAACACAGTAATCCTCTATCACTGTGAAGTCCTGATTCTGCACTGCACTGCACACCTGCAAATGAACACAAACATACACACACACACACACAATGTCAGCTACTTTAAGGTGCAGCCATTGCTGACACTGGAGCTTAAGGTTACCATGTCCAATGGTAAGCGTTGGCTGGATAGGTAAATAGCCCCCAGCGCTGGGCTGTGCAGCAGCTGAACTGTGTTTTCTGGAATGATGGAGCTCCATCCAGTACCTGGCATTTATGAATCAGAATTAATCACCCCACATTAGTACTTGACCTTGATGGAATACATTTAAAAGTCAGCCCAGAATAGTACAAAGGGGTACAAACTCCATTATAAATATATATTATTTCTGAAGAAATGCTAGATGAGCAGGTTTGTACAAACTTCTGGAGATAAAGTGCATGTGTATGTGTAATATGTACATAAGTACCTATATATAGGACATGCTGACAAGCCCCCCTCCTAAATAAAGTAAATTAAAATAAAATTATTGAAAAGTTGTGGTCTAGGCAATTCTGAAAAATGATCTGGTAACTGCATCCCTGTGATTCATTCCTCCAGAAATGTTTTGATTTCAGTTGTCTAATATAGAGAGTGCAGTATACTTGTTGCTCAGCAGATTTTTAAAAAATCATTTGAGCAAAACATCTTTTGGGGCAAGAAGCCCTCTTGTACAAGCAGCAAAAGGTCTTGTTAAACAAAATATTAGTTACAAATTTCAACAGAACCAGTTCATGGGTTCGAACACTGTAGATTGCACCTATTTTTCCTCTGAAAATGTATGCAAACAATGACAAACATGCCTATACACAAAATCTGTGAAAGATTTAGGATTGATTAAAATGTGCAGCATTACATCAAAAAGACTGACGCAAGCAGGGTACACTTTCTGCCACACTACAGGTGACCTTTAAAGAAATCTAATAAATGCTCCCCTCAAACATAGCGCAAAGATGAGCCTGATAAATCTCATCTTAAGCCACTAATCAACTGAACCAAACTTCATGTAGAAGCCCTTTCGATCGGCTCTTGTACTCTAGGCTTAGCGAGGGAGATTTGCATGGAGCAGTGGGACTTGGGTCTTTGTGTATGTGTCTGTGGCACTTCAGACACCAGTCACAAGGAGTCTTAAAGCAGCAGATAAGACTCGCTTATCTTTCAGCACCATCACTGATCTGACATCAGCTCGCAACAGCTAAGGGTTACCTTTCACAGGATAAACTCTCTCAGTCCCATAGAAACTGGTCACAGCTGACTCCTGACTTAAACACACACACACAAACACACACACACACACACACACACACACACACCTCGATTCCTCTCTGCCATTTCTTATCTCAGATTTCTCCACTCTGTCCAAACAAACTGCAAAATAGTCACAACAACTGATTTCGTGGGATGTAAGCATGGCTGTGCTGTGTCAATTGGGTATTTAAAAATTAAAACTGAGTCAGAATGCCACATGCTGAGAAAATGGAGCCATTTATTCTAGACGCCAATGTCTGGTTTACAGATACAGTATGTTTTCAATAGGAGTCTGATTTGCATAAAACTTGTTACTCTGCTCTGCTGCACCAGCCGTCTGTCTTTTCACACACACCAAAATAAAAAAGGAATGAAAGAAAGAAATTCAAACAACAAAAAAGCCCAATTAAATCTGATAACATTTCACCTTGATTTAATTTCGACAAACATGACGCTGGACATGTAATTTAACAATGGTTGTAATTATGTCATTTAGGAGGGCAGAAACGCTTGAATGAGCCACACGTGCCACGTGTGCCCATAATAACGCTTCTGCGAACAGTCTGAACTGAGATCAGGAAAACATCTGACTGACTAAACTAATTATCAGCCTTGGATTAAATCAAATTTATTTAAGATATTTCAGAGGAGTTTAAAAAATGAAAATGGCAAATTAAACATATTCAGTCTGAAAGGAGCTACTATATGGACCCAAAGCGGACCTGATTTAAGATTTAGAAATTGAACCAAATCTTAAATATTCATATCCTGAAAGGCAAATGAGTGCTCTGAGTTAAAAGGCACTGCAAACTCATTTAAAGAACCACTCATGAAAAATGTATGAATAAAAGTGAATGAATTCATTAATTATGATAAACAGAACAATTTGTGATCTTCCTATGGCTGGAGTTGTAAAATCGGAGCCCTGTTGCAGTGGAGGAATATGTCCATTAGTGCTCCTCATTTGGTGGGGAACATCAAAGATGTGATGCCCTGCTACAGAGCATTTAGTCCTAATGTGGCTGACTCCTGAAATAAATCGAAGTGAGAATTTCTAAGTAGTTTCCAGGCAATTGAGGCAGCAGGTCCTTTTTATCTACTCTGAAAACTGTGGCTGTGCATTGATTTCGACTCCTTCTGAGATCTCAAATGCTTTTAGATCCCCCCCACACACACTCTTTGTCAGCTCTTTTATTTCCAGTGATAAAATTCTGGCATTTAGCAGAACACCATCTTCCCAAAAGAGAGGCAGATTAATTCAGTTTGGCATCCAAATGTTACAATGACTATGTATGAAGCTCTTGTCTCTTTGATTAGAGCATTATGTCCAATATGCCAGAGGTATATTAGGCACAGATATTGTGCTTTCCAGGTAAGAGACACTGGCTGTGTGGAACAGCAGCTGGATCTCAGAAGAGAGCGGAGGTGAATACATTTCAAAAGTAATTGAATATGGAACTTTCTTTACTTTCTTTGGCAATAAAGCACAGAACACCCCCCCCCCCCCCCCACTGGATGTTATGAATGCAAGGGAGCGCATAACCTTTTCCCTTTGTTTTCACCTATAGAAATACTGTATGCAGTGCTTCTTCAATCAATATCTTATCCATGGAACATGCTGCTTGTTAAAAGCTTGCTTTGTGCTGTCTGATCTTTTCTTCTCTACAGAGACACTTAACAGTTTCAACTCAAATTGCGAATTCCTGATGTTTTCTGGGTCACAAGTCATTTTTGCCACCCAATGATGGCTACTTTATTGCAGTTCGCAGCTGTTTACATGCACCTGAATGGACAGAATTGCAGCACGGATCATTAAGATCGAACTGGCCTGGCCATTAGTGAAATACTGCACCATTGCCCCAAAAGACCTCCCAACGACAATCTGATCTCACTACAGCTAACTGCATCAATTTTAATATTGCATTAGGGCAGGGGAAAACCTACCAAAACAGGTGAGTGTTATTAAAAAGGGTGAGGCTGTGCACTCCAAAAACTGGCCCAATGAACACTTGGTATAGCATTTCTGATCAGAATCCAGTAAACGATTAGGCACTTTATGCCCTTGTGAGGGGCACTGGATGAATAAAATAAAGCTGGAATGTAACTCACACATACAGTACATACATGCAGAAGGCAAGAGGCCACATACACTGTAGAAATTCCCTCCCTGGTGATTGCACAGCAATGTTTTTGGTAATGAATCAACTAAGAAGTATTGATCAACAACTGGATCGCATTAGTTCCTCCAGCATATGGGCTTGGTGAGTGGCTACTATATCTTTAGCTACAGACCAGTTCTCCCGGTATCAAAAGAAGGCATGCTCAGCAAAGAAAAACCTTTTTGAAAGGGAATGGTAGTTCAGCATCGCTTCCTTCTGGCATCTAGAATAATCAAAAGGGTCTAAGCAGCTGTGGTGAATGTATGACTTCAGAAAGCTGGTCTTCAATAACCAGAGAGTGACAAAACACCCTGGTCGATTTAGGAAAAAATCAATACAGGATATGAATGGACTTCATTATATTGTTTGTTCTATGGAGAATATATTTGATGTGGCGCGGAGTCAATTGCTACTTAGAGACAATAACCCAAGTGTGTCTAGCACTGAAACAGACAGCGACGTACTCACTGCCCAAAACCTTGATTCTCCTATTCAAGCCTTCTATGTTCCTTCAGTTCTGACTACAAGACTCCCTGATTGTATGAGTCAGAATTACACCTCATTTTTTAATAAATGTGCCTTGCTCTGTATTGATATAGCCTTAGCCAGCATTGAGGCATGCAGGAAGATGAAGTCTTTTTCATGAGCCTCCCCTAGGATAAAACATTGCAGAGAGGCTAGAGAGTGTGTTATTACCATCAGAAGTAATGCTTGAGTCTTTGGGTATGATAAAAGGCTACTGCTATCTGTGTGTGGTTATTTTGCAGTAGCAATTTCACAAAGCCTTGGGCCTTTGAGCCATCACTGAACAAACGCCACAATGTGTCTTCTAAACAAACCAAAGAGTTCCAACTTACATCCTAATCCAATCCAGAATTCACAGCACTAATCCTCAGCTACAAATTTAAACAACAAACTATATTTTCTTTCATCCATGGGAAACAAAAAATCTGTCGAAAAGCAAGAAAGCTTCACAAATAGTGATTATATTTTGCAAGATGAAATACAAATGAAGGCTTTTCAAGGCAGCGAATCTGTAATTGAAGGCATTATGATTCGATCAAGAGCCCATTTTTATTCCATAATTAAATTTTCATATTAATTCAGAGGATGAGTCTCTGGATGCTTTGCAAAAAAGCCCCTTGGATCCCAAGTGTTGAGACTTTACAGGTGGGTGAAGGAGAGGCATTACTGAAACATTAAATCCTATTTTAAAAAATAGTGGATGCATTTATTCACAGATAGTAGTTCAATTTGCATGCAGATTCTCTGACTGATTACTCCCCAGACACAGCCCATTGAGGATATAGACTTTGAAAATACATTTCAATATTCCATTTACAATTTATGCTTAAACGTTCATTTAACTCAAAGTTTTCCAATTAAAACTTTATCAGAGAGACATATATTTAGCTGAATGACAATACTAATCAAAAGTAATTGCAATTGAACCTCATATTAACAAGCGAATTACATCTGTTAGCCCGCACTGAACATTTACTTGACAGTCTGGATTTCAGCACATGTGCAAATAAATCGTAATGAATTTAGACAGTCGGAGTACCTGCAGCACTGAGGCACCAGCGTGGAGGAACTGCAGGCCGGTCTCTGCGGAGTCAATGCCCCCAGTGGCCAGTATTGGAAAGCCAGGCAAGGCTTTCGCTATGGCTGAGACTGCGCGCAAGGCAATGGGCCGAATGGCACTGCCTGTATACATGGAAATAAAAACAAAAGTCAAACAATGGGAAAATCCATATTTCATTGTATTGAATGATATGAATCATAGATCATGTATCTCATAAGTGCTAAACAGTCAATAAACATTCTGATAATGTTCTTTTCTCTCCTACATATTACCAACATTAATGACTCACACTAGTGATGTGCGAATAAGGGTATGTGACTGCATTATGAAAGCCAACCCATCCGACCTAAACCATAAAATTATTTGTAAATCAACAAGCAGGACCTGATTCATTTCTCTATATTATTTCGAACATAGTTCAACTGATGCTGATCACTTTTTGAACAGCACCGCCCACACTCGTGAAATTTTTTAATAAGTTGACCTGAACCCACCCGACATCACTAATGCTCATCACAGTACTGTCTGCTTTGTGCTTTCTTTCTCTTTCACACACATACACACACACACACAGCTATACACACACACACAAAAGCAGTTGGTTTCAGACTGAAATCTCCAGGGAGCGCCGCTACCTCCTAATGTTACAACCTTTATTTATTTACCTGGGTCTCAGTGTCCTGAATGAATTAAAACCTCCAGTCCAATCCCAGTGACAGATGGAGCCGTTTATCACATTAGATTTAACCACAGTTAGCTGGCAGGCTTTTCCCTCATTGATCAGTGGGAGACATTGTCTCCCCTCATTTAGCTCCAGTGTCACTAAAGTCTACTGAGGAGGCCCTGGCAGACATGCAAATACCAGCTTTCTTTTTCATGTTAAATGACCCTTATTAATGATACAGAGAACATAAGATGAGTCTCAGCAGTTTACATTCCATTTTTTCTTCCTTTGTTTTATCCATTACAAGAAGAAGGTACCAGATCACCTCACAGTGTACTAGAGAACAGAGGGGATGCTGTGCGATGCACACATTCTTTACAGTTTTCTTTCAGCCTGCCTTGAGCATAAATGACAAAAAAAAATGGAGGCCAGAAGAACAGGTCAAGTAGCCCAGCTTGGCCCTGTTTCCAGTGTTGATTTAGCCGGTTTCATGGGTCACACAGGCGTTATGGATTAAAGTGACAGCCGTCAGCCGGACCAAGGAGTCGAAGGCATACTCTCACCTCCACCGAGTGATGGGTTTATCTCCTCTAACACCATCCTGCACACTCCTCCCATGAAACATGCAATCCTTGACACCTAGAGCCATGTAATCTACCGACATGAATTACAGTCAACTTGGTCAGGGGACACTTAGCAATTCTGCTAGCTGACACTCAAATGTAAGCCTAGGGATCTGAGCATGGGTCACAATCCCTGCCCAACGAAAACAGCACAGACCGTCCAGAAAAGCTTCGGAGGCTTCTATTTGTCTCCAGCCACTCCCACAGTACATTCGCAACACTGTTCCTATTTAAATTATTCTTTAAAGTTGAACAGTCAAGACCTCATTCGACAGGCGAGACGAAAAATAAAACAGAAGAGAATAACATTCAATTTTAGTCACAGTGGACTCGCCTGTTGAGGCAAATAGCCCGATGATCTCACGTCAAAACTTAATGGAATATTATGGTACTTTTTCAACCTAATCTCTATCTGTCACACCAGTGGCATAAGTAGAATCACTTTGATGTGTCTTCCCAATGGCGTCCTGCCATATTCAGCTGGTTTTCGGTTCGGTTTCTGAATGTGTTTTAATTCTCTGCTAATCAAGTGTGGTAATTTGGCTGAAAAAACAATGGACTACTCCTTTAAACATTAATAGTCTGTTGTCTCATATCTCAAAGAATGCTCTACTGATTTTCAACCTAACCTCTGTCAGATAATAATATTCAGTTGATTACCATGGGTAATGATGTTATTGCACGTGACTACAGGCTTTGCAGGTCAGTATTTAACCTGGAACCATTTCCTGATCTCAGGTTATTATGTACTCTATATCCATCTCAGATTACAGGTTACGAACAAAAATTTTGTACCTAAGATCAGGAGATAGTTCCAGCACAAATATTGAACTAAAATCAATAAATGGTTACAAATAAATACAGTACGAACATCACAACAGCTTCATAGACTAAACACTGACCTGAGATCGAGATATAGTCACAATTAAATACTGACCTAAAAGCAGAAAATGGGTACATATTAAATACTGATCTGAGACCAGTTACTGGTTAAATACTGACCTGAAAGCAGGAAATGGTCACAGATGAAATTAACACCTGAGACCAAAACAGATTAAATACTGATCTAAGATCAAACAGTGGTTACAGATTAAATATTGGCCTAAGACCCAGACAGCTACACAGTAAATACTGATCTGAGATGAACAGACGGTTACAGACTAAATACTGACGTTTGATCTAGATATGGTTACAATTAAATACTTACCTGAAAGCAGGAAACAATAACGGTTTAAATTCTGATCTGAGACCAACAGACAGTTACAGTTCCGAGATCGACCTGAGATCAGACCTCCCGGTGTCAAGTCAGTAATTGGGCTCTGACCATCTCTTGAGTTCAGTGGAG
Source organism: Rhabdalestes septentrionalis (assembly GCA_037832545.1). Taxonomy (NCBI): domain Eukaryota; kingdom Metazoa; phylum Chordata; class Actinopteri; order Characiformes; family Alestidae; genus Rhabdalestes; species Rhabdalestes septentrionalis. The sequence continues at coordinate 10,788,394 of JBBMFX010000007.1, read as the reverse complement.
ACACTGTCACAAGTGGAGGGTGTCTGTTCATCTCTCCTCTCCTGAACAGCCAGGTCAATCAGCATGAGGCACTCAGGCAAGCTGTGCACGTAACACCTACTATTTTGATGAATAATTCCAAGCACAGTCAGATGCATGCAGGAATCAGACGGCACATGGGGGTCTGGAATTTGGAATCATCAAACAAACAGGAGAAACAAGAAAAGCACATCCAGGGAAAGGCAATTAGGGAAATCCTCCCAGACCTGAACTGCAGGATCATAATGAACACTCTTACCTCCACCAAGCTACAACGTTGTGGTGCTGGGAATGGCAAGTGCGGCGAAAAGAAGACACAAAAGCAACACGATTTTTCTGGCTCACACATTTAACAAATCTATGCTTTAGTAAGTAATCCAGATACACGGCAACATGTGTGAGGGGAATGAGAAAGGGCAGTGAAAAAGGAGGATGAAAATAAAGATGAAAAGATAAGCTCTAGGGCACAGGGGAAAAGTCAAACATGCATGCCCATCATTAGCATATTGCCTTAATAACTAATGGCTGATAGACATGGAACACATGAGCCTTGGTGTACTGCACTAGCATTAAATACACACGCATTCCATCCCTCAGACCTTTTCACAAAGTGCCAAGGCCTTTATGTCTTTCATCCAGCTAGCCTATAGGTGGCCACACAAAGCCATATTCACCCTGACAGTGCTATCGGCTTTCTGACTTGACAGCCACATTAATATAATAAGCAATTTGTTTGAATAACCAGTTTCAGGTTAGAATAATTGTGCTGAAACACAGTGAATGCACATGCTTATTTTAAATGTAATGTAATAAAAGTGTAAAGATAATTCTGACATTTAGGAAAATGTCATCTGTTCACCTTTTCCCTTTGATGGTGCGATGGCATTACAGTTAAACAACTATCCGATAAAACAAAGCAACATCATAGAATTTGTGTAAAAAGCAAGCAGTACTGTTTTTGTATTCCCCTGCAGAGTCCTGTGGGATGCTGT
>JBBMFX010000007.1:10769709-10780075 GCA_037832545.1 Rhabdalestes septentrionalis | reverse complement strand
CATACACACACACACACACACACACACACACACACACACACACACACACACACACACACACACACACGCACACACACTTCTTAGTGCAGCTTAACCATTAATAGTTCAAGCCCACAAGCCTCTCTCACTACAAACTTAACAATAGATAACACCATAGATTAGAGAACAGTCATAGGTCGAGTTCTCATGGATGGTTTGCCCATAGGTGATGCAGTAGGCACCCTGTATTTAAACTTACATTCACTGTATTATGCACTGTGAACAGTGTGCAGTGTTTAAAATAACTTTTTTTTTCATTCATTTTCTGTAACCTCTTAATTTTTATTAAGGGTCTCGGGGTCTATGGGCGAGAGGCAGGGACTCTGGACGGGACGCAAGACACACCATTCACTCGCACTATCACACTTATGGTCAATTTAGAATCCCTATTTCACATATTTTTGGACTCTGGGAAAAACAGGAGACCTCAGAGGAAACACAAGCCACCATGAGGAAAAAATGCAAACTCCACAAACACACAATGCCAAGACCCGGATTCAAGGCTCCAAACTTGGATGCCCAAGACACTTCCTACCCACTTCACCACTATGGGGGCCTAGATGTTATTTACTATTTAATTGTAATTTCGGTATATACCACTGTACTCTATTGTCCTTTAAATGTAATTAACATTTAAAATTAAATAAAAATTTTCTTTCATTAACTATAGGGTCAAACTGAGCATACCCCTGTAGTCTATGTTTAAGCATTAGCCACTGTGATATACTGAGTAATCCCCAGCTGAAACCATGCTGACAAACTGAAGTATTTCTAGTTCTTGTAGGGTTTTTTTGACGGCTTTTTCTGGATCAAAGCTACATGACAACCTTTTTATAGTCTATGCCAAACATCCAAACAATAAAAGCAACCCATGTTTAAGTCTCCACCTGACACGGTAGTGTGTCAGACTGTGTTGGAGATGCGGTGAACGTAAATTTGAGATTTGTGTGCATGCGAGAGAGTACGCTGGAGATGCTTGTCAGATCAAACCTCACGCAGCTTTGATCTCAAAAACATACCAACATGCATCAGCCATGACTTTCCACTTACACACACACACACACACACACACAAACACATGCATGCATGCAAACACACACACACACACACACACACACACATTCAAGTTTGCGTTCATAATTCTCTGGGGTATTCTTACAAGTATTCCAATTTCTAGGTGGTATTTTCACAAAACACTGTGGGCTATTTCCTCAGCATTCTGTACTGCTGACAGTAAATAGTATAATTCCTACCTCAGCAACCTGTATTAATTTCAAGATTCATTTCTGTATATGTGATATATAAATAGAGATGCTAGATATTTTTTTGTGAAACACCCTTTGCATAGCATTAATTGTGCAGACTAAAACATGCATATCTTTACATTTGAAATAGTACATTTTAGCCACTGTTAAAAATGCTACAAGTTTTCAATTAATGTTAGAAGAAAAGAGTGGGAAGTGGGAGTAAGGGAGTAGCTAGTCTCAGTTATAACAGGTAATTGGACTTCTCAAGCAACTCAAGTTTGCTACAGTAACTGCACAATACATGACTCATATACAGGGGGAAAAACTATTCTATAACTTCATTAGTATTCATTCACACACATGCACAGTCACAGTCACAGTCACAGACACACACACACACACACAAATATATATATATATAAATATTTGACTGTAAATGCACTGGGAAAGAATGCCACAATTTTCTGCCCTGTTAGATCTACCTTGGGCTACTGTAAGTGAAACAGGAACACTGAGGTTAAGTTGTAGACCATATACACTGTGCGACCAAGCAGTAAAGCGCTTAGCACATTAAAACTTCATAACTTCTGCTGCAGTACTCATAACTTCCAAACTGCTTTCAGATTCCCAAAATGGATTTCTATACTCAAGCAGCTGTACATAACCGTAGGATCACAGTTCACAATGCCAAGTGTAGGCTGGAGCGGTGTAAAGCAGTACAGATGTGTCCTCAGGAGTGATAAATCACGTTTCACAGTCTGGCAGTCTGATAGATGAGGATTTGGTAGATGGCACAAGATTGCAACCCACAACAATACAAAGTGCCAACAGTTTGGTAGAGGAGGGAACATGTGTTTGGGTTAGGTCCCTTAGTTCCACTAAAGATTAACATTTATTCTCCAGCATACAAAGAGGTTTTAGACAATTATACGTTTCTTCCATTGATCCAACACTTTCATAAAGGCCCTTTCATGTTCCAGCAACTCTGTGCCCCTGTGAACAAAGCAGAGAGCATGAAGACATGATTTACAAGTTTAGTGTGGAGGAACTCCAATGGCCAGCATACAGCTCTGATCTCAACCCAAACAAACACCTTTGGAATGAACAGGAATGTAGATTGTGCGCCAAGCCTTCTTGTCCAACATCAGTGCCCAACCTCACAAAAGCTCGACTACATGGGCACAGGTTCCGGTAGACACACTCCAAAACAATGTGGAAACCAGGTTTGGATGAGTGGAGGCTGTTGTTATAACCACAACGTGACGGAAAGGAACTTGCAGCTATTTTAATTTTGAATGTCAGTTGTTCACACACATTGGCCGCATTATCAAATGAGCATTCGAAATGTCATAAACTCACTTTTCAGATTTTCACACCATCCTGCTGAGGACCCCACAAAGAGCCACACACAATACGCAAGAGTGTACTGCAGTATCCAGCAGATGCGAGGGAAGACTGTATTTACACCAATATGAGGCTGCTTTGGTAAACATAAATAACAACAATAAGAGGAGGTTCTTCCCCTTCTGAAATAATGTGCATGGATCAGGGGTTTACCCTACAGCCATAATCAAGCAAAAAGCCGCATACATTCCATTATGCACAGTGGCTCTGGACATAACGGTGAACAAAACAAATTCCAGGTACTTTATATGTTTACACTGGGGATGAAAATGTCTCAGCCTCAAAGCAAAAGCCTAGACTTAAACATGTACATACATTTGCAGTTCGCTATTAAAATGGAGCTCCCAGCAGAGTGATATACAATTAAAGCGTTCAAAGTGACTCATCATAATTTTGTCTTTAAACAAAATCCCACACACTGCTGTGTCTGCTGTGAATCATGGCAGGGTGCACAGCGGTGTGTTGTGAATGCATATGTGCACGGGCTCTAGGAGGCAGCTCCGGTGGAGGCCCGGAAACTGCTGTGGGAGTGGGAGAAGATGAATGCTAGGCTGGTGGAGCAGCAGAAGCCCCTGAAAGCTCAGGGCAGTCCGATTCCTGGGGGATGTCATTGAGCCCGCCAGCCACAGCTTAAATGGGGAAAAGATGACATTGAGTAGTTTTGCTTACATAAAATACTACTGCAATAGCTTCTCCATTAATTTTTAATGCCTCTCCTGCCTTGCTGGCCCAGGTTCTTTCTCCTCAAGCATGTTTCTCGTTCCAGCCAGCCGTGCCACCGTGGGCCTGGGTGGACAGTAAAGCGTGGAGGAGAGGACCGCAGAGGGAAGCCACAAACACGACCCCAACTTTCATCGGTTTGTCCAGTCACACACAAGCACACACACATAAAAGCAAATCCACGAAAGACATGCAAACACAATGAAAGAAGGCTTGCCTCATAAATGGCATTAACTATGCAGCAGTGTGGCCATATAGCAGCAAGCCAGAGCACAGTGAGGGGGAACAACTGCATGCACATGAATTATTGAGGATGGGTCTGGAGCTCACCGCTGGCTGGACAGCAGAGCACGCTGCCCTCTGATGAAGCGCTTTGGCTCCAACTCAGAGGAGGTGAGAGCAGACAATCTGCTCCTTACACACCAGCACACAATAGCAAGAAAAAAAACCTACTCTACAACAACCCAAAGCATCATAACATAAACATCCCGACAACTAAGGCCTAAAAAAAAATTATTCCAACCACTAATATCAGGCAAGTCACTTTTATATGGCCAAACAATAAAATAAAATTCACTCCAATAGTTACATGATAATAAAGAGTCCTTAACATTTTCTTGATATTTTTAAATCAAAGGGTTTCATCTGAACATGATGTTTCAAAGTGTACTAATCATTCCTCAGTCCATATTGTCAATATAAGGGTAAAAACCTTTCAGTTTAAATGAGATTTTTTTGTGATATCACAAGAATCAGAGCACTTACATCAATCTTCTATCCACGTATTCATCCTACAGCACTTAAGCACCATTACAATACAGTTAGAAGGAATGCTTTATCCCCGACTGCTTCTTGAACAAGGTACAAAACATAGCACACAATCAGAACAGAGATCCTTTAATTAGTACCTGGCACAGAAACAAACAGTCTTCTTACTTCTATTGTTGCAGATGCTCACGTATAAATGAATGACTGTTTTTAGGAATATAAAAACACACATTCTTCGTAAATGCACTTCAGTAAGGAAATAAACTAAAAAAGGAGGATAAGGCATTTTGATGGTGTGTATTAATTGTAGTATGGAAAAAGAATCATGAAAGCTTTTTCAGCAGGATATATCTGGTGTCAATAAATCTATGAAACCATTAAATGAATTGATTTCTTTAGTCAACTGATATGTCAGAACCTATTGAAAGGTTATGCACCAATTGTATATTAAAGTGCAAGTGAAGCAACGAACAGTGGAAGTCTGTCTCACTCAACTACTCATCAAATGTCAAATGTGAAAAACCACAGAAGCACATTAATAAAAAATACATCAGCTTAAAAAAAATGGACTTCTTTTGAAGACAAAACGGAATGTTTTTATAAAAAGCTGTGCGACCACAGACAACGTCAATAACTTATGGCAACCAGAGTGCTTTTGTTTCACAGCCTGCCATTGAAACATATCCAGGATACCTTTTTTCTCCAAAAGCCCTTACTGCACACTTACAAGAAGTAATATTCAAATGATAACTCTTGAGGAGAGGATGATACGATCTGGGAAAATCTTCAAGAACTACAATCCCTGAGAAATTAGACAGACCTGCAGCATCGTCCCCATGTCTTTCATCTCCGCACAATGAATGTAATCATCACTACAGCCAGAAGAGAGCAACCACTGGTGGAAGTACTGCTGCAGCTGATGGAATTACAGCCTAATTTGAGAAAATCTTTTAGAGAAAAAAAAAAAATCATTGTCCTCTTTAAAATCAGGCATGCTATGCAAGTGGCCTACTGCAGGAACACTGGCTCCTCAGTGCAGCCACATAGTCATATACAGTAACAGCTGCTAGATGTTATTTTGCAGAAGATCACATTCTTTGAAAGAAATGCATTCAAAACCATTTTACACCACGGAAATCATGCCTTGCTCAGAAGCCCTATCAAATCTATTCTGGCAAGACATCCTGTCTTTTTCTATAGAGTCTGTACTGTTTCATCTGGAAGAAAAAAACCCAGAGAAAGGCAGCATTAGCAGAACTCTCAGCCTCACTCGACTCCATCTGTCACTTCTATTAGAGCCACTGACCAGCAGCATTGCTCACAAACACACACACTCACACACACTCACACACACACACACACACACACACACACACACACACACACATACACACATACACTAGAGTGGAGCTATTGCATTTATCCCACAGCAAGAACCCTCAAAACCATGCACGCGCACACACACATGCACACTTTGACAATAGGGAAGTCAATTGACACGTGTACGCGCACACATTTCCACCAACACAAAGAGGCAAATAAAAGATTTACACACACTTGCACACGCAGACGGTCGGGCTGTGCTGCCCCTGAGGAAAAGGGAAAGGATCCAGTGAGTTGGGTGACACTTACCAGACACACCGCCATATGTGGTGCTCTTGTCTTGGCCGATGCCAGGCCAGGGAGAGCCGTCTGCCTTCAGTCCCATCAGCCCCGAGACCGTGTTGGTGGCGGTAACGCCATCTGCACCACCTACACCCACGGGGATCAGACATTAGCCATGGTGGGTGAGTGGGAGGGGTGCGGTAAAATCTGGCCCAGGCAGAGCTGCAGGGCCCGGACTAACGCAGGCAGGGTTCAGCAGGCCCTCCGCCGAGCTGCCACCAAGCCTCTGCACAGCCAAGTCATTCCATTACGCTGCTCATGTCTGAATGTACTAATGCTAACTGTCCACACAACATGCATGTGCTGCTAATAGCTGTAATACCACTTGACCTTTGTATGTGAAAATGTGAAATGTGTTGAAAATCACTACAATTATTGATCTACAACTCCTGCGCTAAGTGAGGAGGCGAGTATGAAAAGTGAGGTACCTTCATGCGCAGCCTTGGCAATATCCACGATGTTGGTGACATTGGGGGTCAGCTTGGCAAAGAAAGGGATCTTGACAGCTTGTCGAACCCAGCGGCAGATGTTCCGCACCAGCTCTGGATCCTTTTCAAATGGGGTTGGGAAACAAACAAACAAACAAATAAACAAACAAACAACAGCAAAACAGATTAACAGCTGAACTAAACGGACAAAACACAAACCAGGAGAACCTAATGTGGTTGGCAGCCTGGTGTGGGGTTGAGAGCAAGAGAGGAAGAGAGCAAGTGAGAAAACCCCAGACCATTGGGAGAGATAGAGGAATCATATAAGTGTGAACTGCTGCTCCAGGAGGATTCATGCTTTATTAGACATCTCCTGGCCTGTCAGTCTGGGTGTTTAGAGAGAGGCCACTCAGTGTCTGCCCTGCTAACACTCAGTGTTGCTCTGCAGCCTGCTCAGTCACAGCCATGTCTAAATCCACTTCATCCGAACCAACAGTGCAGCACACTCAAGAAATCCCAAAATGAAACAAATATAAAAAAAACATCAACAACAACAATAAAAAATACACAGCCGAGGCAGCACAGCCACACATGCTGCATCCGCACGCATACTTGGGTAATATTATAGAGCAGACACTGAACTCACATTATTTGCAAAATATACATTAAAGTGTAAAAATCTATGTACTAAAACATTACAGCTTGCTGATATACACCAACAGTTCCTATGTCCTTTATGCACATAATTATGCTTTTATCGGTGATTATAGCTTTCCAAACTAATTAAGGAATACCAAAATGTCATTACAGACCGAAAGCAACACCATTAAAAACCACTGGGCATCAACAGCATTTTAGTGAAATTGCCCTCTGCTTTGATGAGTTATACCAAGCATATTAGATACAGGATAATAAGTCACAAATAATATGTTATCATGTGTTATTTAAACCGGAAAGTTACTGATTGAATCTATTTAGAACTGACTACATTATTTTGGGTTAAATGCATAGATTAAGGTGGCAGAGAACGACTGTTTGTTTGATGTTTCTGACAAAATGACCTAACTGAGATGTATAGTGGTCTGTAGTAGCAAAGCAATTATGAGCACAAGACCGTGTCAAGCTTTGCTGCAAGCAATAGAAAAATAGAGTATATACACTACAATACACTATAGAATCCTTCTTTACAGATGCTGTATATTTTAGCAGGTTTTGCTCTAAGAGTTAACATCCATATTAAGCTGAGATCATGTCAAACATACCTGTTGTAATTTAAATGTTATTCTATTTTCCACATTTTGCTGTTTGTGTTTCTCTTGTTATTAGTGCTCTTCTCTTCATGGTTACATGAAAACCTTCACAAACTCAGATGCTCTTGGTTTCTTATTCACACACGACCAGCAAGTATATGATGAGCACTTATTCAGAATGCACACTCTCTATCATCCTTGTCCCTGTCCTTTCTCTCCTATTTTTCACAGGCTACGCATTCCTGTTTTGACATATCCAGTAACTGTTAGCACATATCCCCCTGAGCAATGGGTTTTGCTCCCTGTATAAAGAAGCGCGATTTACAAGGTCCATGTGCAAAATAGAACGATGAGGTCAGTTTCCTGCACAGGGTAAAGGTTAGCATTTGATTTTTAAAACCATTAGCCAGAATTGATTTGTCAGAATAGGGAGCCCAGAAGAAAAACACATCTCCCTGAGACCATTTCATTTCTATTTCCAGGGCATGCTGAGTGATTCAGTGCTGCACAAAAAGGAGGAGGGAAAAAAAAAAAATCACCGCCATTTTCTCCGATGAGATTTGAATGTTGTGCATTCGCGGATGTGCGTTCTGCTTTAGAGACATGGAGGGAGGGGACCGTATTTGCACCTAAAAATATGCCAAACGTACTCTAAAGGCTCTAGATGGGGGACAGGAAAGGTTACACCATTGGAGATAAAATTAATTCCTAGCTTTTTCAGAAGATATTGGATTTATGCACTCGTGTCTGGAGCAAGTGCCATCCATAGCAATTTGCCTTGATTTATTCAAGACTTAAACAGGGCATAAACAAGGCTGGAGTGTTGGGTTCAACCAGTCCACTCTGAGCAGTCTGGCAGAGAAGGAGCTGTAATATCTGAGCCCCTGAGAGATGGTTGATAGTGGTGCTGGCTTCCTGGGGAGATTCATTGGTTGATATGGCAGATCCTGAACTCCAGGAAACAAAAGCAGATGTCACTAGAGTGTTATAGAAGACAGCAAAACACAGAGTGGCATAAATCACAAACATTCGGTTCCTTGACAAGCTTCCATGAACACCTGGTATGAGTGATATAACGTGGTAACAGAAAAAATGGAAATAATACTGTAGGCCGCTGAGAAATTACAACAGTCTAGACATATCAGTGGATGTAATGTCATAAAACAGTTACAGAGGAGTTATTTCTCCATAATACAAGGTTATGGAAGCTTGACAAGGTTTGTGGAGTGACCAGCATATGCCTGGTCCCAGTGCTGTCTAGCATCCCGAGGGCACTGGCTTTTTATGAGCAGAATGGTGTTAGTCTTTAAGAGGAACAACAAGAACACAGGCGCACAGGAAGCAAGATTGGCCTTCCTCCCAGAGGGTCATGGAAAATTGCATTATGCCTGCTCCAGCAGGAGCAGAGGGGTCATGACCTGCAGCCAGGCACCAGCCACCAAACAGATGCTGCTTGTAAGAACTCTGCTCTCGCAGTGGGCCTGCACTCCCTCGGAGGCCTGCCCATGACAGCTTATTACAGGCCAGATGAGGGCGAGAGCTTCTGTCTGTGGGCCAGGGATTCGGCACTGCCTCCACTGAGCTGTCCGCTACATGTGGCATTACACACTTGGCTGAACAGCTGGAGCACCTGTGTGGCTGGCCTGCAATTTTGGCAAGTAGACCATAGCTGCTGACTGCCAAAAGAAGCTTGGGTGGGACCTGCCTTTAGTGGCCTATGGCAGGGGAAGTGCAGTCTCACAAGTAGCCTGCAGTCCAAACCCTGCCGTCCTCCTCCAAGACAGCCCTTATCAATATGCAGAACTATGAGCAAGTGTCTGTGAAGGTATACTGCTGCAGACAGTGACATAGTAAATTAAGAAATAAGTAAATTATTTAATTTTACAAATAAGAGTTTATATATATATATATATATCATCAGCTAGTTGCAAACCGTGGTTAATTAACAAATGAGGACCGCAAGTGTCCTAATTGGTGAAGAGATGTCAAAACTACAGCTACTCTAAAAACACACATGAGTCCTAAAACGTCTACAGTCTCTAATTTGCTTTGAAATCATTAGTGTTATGATGGTGTCAAGACAACAAGAAAAAGCCTTTACTACCTTATTTAACCACCTTACGTTTCATGGGACTGGTAATTATTCTTTTAAGTTTAATCCAAGCAGGTTAAACAGACTTATAAAGTCTTTTAAAAAATCAACTCTGGGACTCTCTATATAATTGTGAGTTGCAATCCCAAAAATTACTTTTCTAGACAGAGTGCAAGCACAGTAGATGAAGCTGTGTATTGAAAATGATAAATTAATCAGTTGCTTATAAATTAACCTCCTGAATGTAAATATCTACGTATTCGAGTGAATTTTCCAAGTCTTTGAGTCGACAAAAGCTGAAAAACTATTAGTATAGAAAATACATCAGACAACTTGTATATACTCTTGTCTGGGGCTGAGACTACGGTAAAGAGGCAGCATGCCTCGCAGGTACACGGAAGCACTGATCAGACATGGAGAGCTTTCAGCTTTGCTGAAGAGCATGCAGCAAGGAAAATCGACCGGCGAGCAGCAATAAGGGCCGAGTGAATTGCATACTGACTCCAGCAGCACTGATCAGGAGGGGAGGCGGCGTAGCGAAGGGGAGGTCTAGTATGAAATTAAAGGAGGGCCACGGTGGCTCCACAGAGAATTCTTTATTTATTTTCCCTCACCCCACGTGCTGTCACCGCGGGGCAGGTGGAGCCCGGCGTGGGATTCGTTTCGGCACAATGGGGGAGGGGGTGGCGAAGCGTTGGAGCGAGGGAAATGGGGGGGGGGGGGGGAAGAGAGGGAGAGGGGGGAAAAAGGTTC
>JBBMFX010000007.1:10746581-10769686 GCA_037832545.1 Rhabdalestes septentrionalis | reverse complement strand
AAATGGGGGGGGGGGGGCAGAGAGGGAGAGAGGGGAGAAAGGGTCTTTACCACCCTCAGGCAGAGAGAGAAATGGTGGGGGACTGCAGAGAGAGACAGGGATCCAGAGTAAGAGGGAAGCTTAGAAGAGGGATAGTGGCTTTACACCTGAAATTTTAATTTTACTGTGCAAGGTCACGGGAGGTGGGCGCCCTTGTTAAGAGCTGGCAAGTCTCGCAGGAGGCTTGATGGAAGTGGCGTGCCACTAGGCCCTGCTTGGCGGGCTGAAAATAGCTGTGGGAGCCTGCGCCACTTTTAATTTGTGAATCCGAAGAGCCGTATTGAAGGCTGGGGAAAATATGAGTTCCCAGTGGATGCTGAGTCAAACCTGAGTAAGAGCTATGAAATAAAGGCTCCTCACACCCGGGAGATCTTTATCTGTCACAAGTACTGAGCCGTTTTATGTGCCTCCTCAACCTGCGATAATAACAACCGTGCTGATGTCAAACAGGAGGTGAAAAAAAAATCAACGTTTAATCAAGAACCGCTGAAAAAAAATCTGTGACCACGCGCTCAAAAAAAAAAAAAAAGAACAGTAATAGCACTCGCAGGTAGTGGAACTGCTTTGTAGGGACGGTTTTCAAAGGGCTCGGCTGACTGAGTGCTGAAAAACCCGCCTAGAAGCTGAAAAGCTCCTGATTAGAGCCCCAATTCCATTGATCAACAGTAAACAAGATAATGAAATCATTACACATATTTATGCCTATCATAAGTAAACAAAAAGCTGTAATCTGATGGCAGTTAAATGTTAAACAGCTCTGAGAAAAGAATGAGCAATACACAGTGAAAGCTAAACACAAAGAGTGGGTGAAACTGCATATTAATACGCCATTAAAATCAAATTCTGCCTCTCTTTCGTTGTAGTCAGAAATAATGTTTTCCCTGGCTAGGAAAGGAAGTGCCAAACAGTGTGATTAAATGATATTGCCTCTCTTTAGTTCACATGGAGGTTACCTGCCTGCGGCCCTGCAGCTTTGATTAGCTTTTTGTCTTAGAGCTGAAAATCTACAGCAAACGGATATAACTCTTTGAATTTATGGCCAATGCGGTGGAAAATAGCTCCCTCTGTAAGGATGAAAAGTCTGTTTTATTTCCAGTAGTATAACACATAATCAGAAGAGCAAGATGGAGAAGCATGTGTTCTGTTCATCTCTCCATGCCAGATAAGAGCCAAGAGGCATGGTAATATTCAGTGAGACTTTAAAAGGCCTTTACTGCTCATAACACCTGCATCTTTTTTGTCACAGTAGATCATTCCAACACTTGACAAAATAGAACCATTATAGAATAGAATAACAGACTAAACACCTCCATTCGAGGGTTTCTATCGGAAGAATATTTTATCAAATGCATACAAAGGAAATAACAATTATGAGAAACATTTCAACAAATATCAACATTTTCCGGTATCACTTTAGTTAGATAGTTGTAAATAGACAATGCTGTTATGCAAACTTTCACTCAGATGTTCTTTGCTTCTCCTCAGACCAACCGGTAAAGCAAACCACACCAGAACCTTTATATGTTCCTTATTCTTGTGTGTTATATTTATTATTCCCAGTGCACACCCAGTCATTTCCGTGATTGTGACGCATGAAATGGGCATTTTCTTCATTTTCTTTGTGTCATGTTAGCTATTCATTCATTTCTGCGCTGTTATTTTTGGAGATTGGTGTTAACTGTGTTGATTAGCTGAGACATAAGAATTATAGTCCTCCATATGTTCAATACCTTTTTTTGGCACTCTTAACAGTGGGAGGATAAGGGCAATGAAGCTCTTGATGGAAACGTGACAAACACAACGTATCATTTGATAAAGCAAATTACATGCAACAGCAGTTTTTTTTATACATTATGCTGTCATTACGTGAGAACATTTATCACTTTTTCATTTAGTTTCTTTTTTAAAGTATTTAATCTAATAGTTGAAACAAGCTGCTGCCTCTCCTGTCATTTACATCTCTTTTACTTTTTTGCTTACAAACTTCACATGAAGTCATAAAAACCTGGATGTGATGGAACCTGATGAACCCATTCAGCAGAATGCCAGGGATCCAATATAAAGGGTATCGGTCACTTTCTTTCTTTCACTGAGCTGCAGAATAATTCAGTGTAGAGAAGTTTTTTTTTTTTACAAATGTTAATTAATAGTTCGAATCCAGAATTGGACACATACAAATTCTGGCACAACATCGCTAATGCATTCAGGTGTCTAGACAAAGTCTTGCAATTGGCGTTCTCAACATTAAGCAATGTTGTTCAGGAGACTGCAAATGTGCAGCTTTAGTCCTCCACAACTCAGAGTGTGATGGTGGCATGAGGACAAAAACTGATTTGTTGTCATTAATGAAGGGAAAAAGCAGAATAAGCTCTTCCTCTAGTATAAGCTCAAAAACTACATTCCACAGGCACACGCTACTCCCCAGTGTAGAGAAAAACGGCCATGATGTTTTTGGCTAGGAGCACTTTATTTCAAACCGTAGTCATTCAGAGCTACAGTCTGGGAAGGTAAAATCCACAAACTGAGATGAGAAAGAGCGGCAGCCCGTGGCTGCTGAGTGATGGAAGCTCCTCGGCAGCGAGAGCCTATGCTGATGCTTCAAACGCCCCTTTCATCCTTTTTACTCAGGAGCTCTGCTTTGCATTTTATGACTTTGTTGTTTTAGTGATCTGACACGGTGTGTGGCTGCCAGAGCAGGTTTTCATGTCATTAAGTTGACCACTACAGACTCGGAGACAAGCTGTGTCAAATGCGTTTAGAGGGAAAGCACAATTTCCAATGCACGAGCAGGCAAATAAGTGAACGCTTGGATTTAGTGCTTTACAACCGTGCAGAGGTAATCCAAAACATGGCATGTGATTTTCTTTCTACATCTGCAGCTCTCAGAGGAGAAACAATGTGCTTCTATTGATTATCATAACTACATCAAGCATCAAGACGTGTCCCTGCTTTTAACAGCGACTCCGGCTGTAATTGAAGTCGTAAACAAGGATGTGTTTTGTTCCTGTGCAATATGCATCATGCGCTCACTAAAAAAAGAGGGAAAAAAAGTTGTTCCTAATCCTCTACGGACAAATGCTACATTAATCCCGGTGAATGGCATTCCTCATATGAAAGAAAATTGTTTACAAACCACAAAAGAAATCATTTATGTATTATACAATTCAGTTAATGCTTCAATTGAACTCAGTGCTATGGAAAAGATGTGTCGTTAAGATCCCCATGCAAAATCAATGCTCCGCTGGAGGTGAGACACATTAATAATAGGTGTTTGCGGTGCTTGATCTCACTACAATACCTGCCATTGTCTGTTCACAGCTGAAACAATAGGTTTCATTTCATTCAGAGCCATACACAGAGGGATGCATTTCATCTCAGACTACACCACATGAACTTCTACCTGCAAAAATCCTTAAAGAAGGACATTTTCCCAGCTTCATCAAAAAGGAATATTATATTGCATAGGCATGTTCACTCATTCATATCAGTTTCTGTTGATGTATTCATAGCATTCAGATGACAGTCATAGTATATAAGTGTGTTCTGAAGCTGGATTCAAAATCAGTACAGTTGGGCTCAGCGTATTCTGGCTGCACATTCTTTATGGACAAGCCCTGCTTTTAGAGAGGGAGTGTGGGCTCCTCCTGACTGAACTCTCGGTATGTATGAGGTGTAGTTTGAGGTGTGCTGTCCCTACCTGCCCGCAGGCCAGTCCCATGCCCCTCTCGCCCATTCCATGAGGGCAGGATAAATTCAGCTCCAGGGCATCAGCTCCAGAAGCCTGTTCAAGGAACACATTTATGCAGAAGTTATTTCAATACGCTCAATTCGTTCTTGCATTTTTTTAAATATTAAATTACAGGGTGTTGATCCAAATTCATATGCAAGCCTGGCCATTGCAATATGAATCATGCAAAACACTTGTGCTTTTGAAAAACAACAATCTAGTGATTCAGTTTATTAATCATGCCATGTCCAAAAAGCTTACAGCTGCTCAGGAAAACAGAAAACACAAAGCCTCTTTTCAAGAAGAGGCGCGTGCGTGCCAATGAGAGACACAAAACAACGGTGACTGAAACATTGGGCCTAAAATAGATCAGACAAATGATAACTGTTCCACATGGATGCGCGGGAGACGCCGCACTGTATGTAGACTGGTGGAGTGGGGCGTAGAAAGCGGCTGAGCAGGAAAGGCGTTTGACAGGCAATTACATATCCGTGGGGGCTTTAAACCACATCACATGGGAGATTTAAACAATTACAAAAAGCTCTACAAACCTGCCAGAGTGACTCCAGCTGTAGATTTATGATTTGCTGCAGACTGACAGCCATTAGAGGGAGAAAAGAAGAATAAGTATTTTAGCCTTACAAAGTGTGGAGGAGCAAGTGGCAAGATGAAGCCATTTATCATAGTCAGCTGGGGAGTGGTGGAAGCCATGGCAGCCCCGGATTAGGTTCCAGATTTCATGGTCAATTAGGGGCAAATGCAGGTACAAAATGGACACAATGCGCCGTGATCCCAAAGCCAATTATCAATAATGTTTAATTTCACCCGGCTTCCTTTAAGCCCTTTATAGGAGGAGGCTGGCTGCCTCCCTTTTCCTCCGTCCTCCACAACAAAGGACCACACACACAACGAATTAAGCGCTATCATTGCAGATCACAATAAGCAGCTTTGAGAGGGAAGACAGCAAGCCGGCTACTTGATATTGCAGGCTTAGCAGAAAAGGGGGAGAAGAAACACGTCCAAAATATGGCAGAGAAGGACAAAACACAAGGGGTGTGAGTGAGCTGGGTTAGTTCGGGTTCTGCCTGCGTAAAGAAGAGCCTCCTACCCTCGCTCCATCCTTAAAACCACTCCTCAGGGGAGGACAGAACAGAAAAGAAAAGGGAAAAAAACGAGAGGGAGAGATAGAGGAAGGAGAGAATTGGACAGACAAAGAGCAAAAAAGAACAAGAGGCTTAGTGCCACAGTTCCACACCTCTTATCCTAATCCCACACAGGCGCAGACACACACACACACAGACATGTGCACAAACTCAAATGTAAACACACCACTGTAACCCACATTTCAGCATAGCCATGCTTGGTGAATGATGATGTATACTCCATATATGCTGTAGGAATTGCAAATGAAGCTGACTGTGCTCTTAAGGGAACAAACCCTGCATTATAGGGAAATAAACCTGCAATAATATCTACCCACTGTACCACATTCATTACATTCATTAATAGATATGTGAAGAAACAGAAGCTTGCTCACAAAGGTGGAACGTGCAGGACCTAAACATCCTTTAATGATCATTATAAGATAAATTGGAAGCAAGCATCAAAACGAGCATCATTAACGAACATGTGTCTACACCGTTGTCTCCAAATTGGCTTGCGAAATCTGTTCAGTTAATGAATACAGAAGTGCATTTTATTGCGAAACCCATAAGCACACATAAAATCTTAAGTGGGAGCCTTCAATATTCATGTGTGAATTCAGGTTGCATCTTTAACAGCAGCAGCAGCAGAGTCTGAAAAAAGCACCGTTACCTGTTTAATCTATCTAGTAGTTGGTTTAAGCGGCAGACCGCTGGAGACGAGTCTTAAGGATACGCTCCACAAAAGAGTCACAGGCTCGGAGCAGATCTTTATCGGAGCTGACACTGCCTTTGACATGGGCTATCAGTTCCCAATTTGATAAGGAAAACATTACCTATCCCTGTCATACACTTTTGAACATCAAGGGTGGTTTGATCTCGGAGGGGGTATAGAGAGCATGATAGTAAAAGTAGAAGAAGAAAAAAAAACACCTGGAGTGAAGATACACACTTACTCTACTACTGGAAGAACAGGCACTGGAGATGCTGCAGGACAAAGAGACAGAGATATGTAACAGAAGCCAGGAGGCAGCCGGCTATGACTCGAACACTATTTTATCCAGAGGATACCCTGAACTGCGTAAGCCGCAAGTCTGCAGGCTGGTACACTGGCATTTGAGTGACAGCATTGAGACTTTCATTAGCACAACCTCGCATATCCATGGCAGTGCCATGGCTAGGCTATTCACTAACACCTCGTATCCTGCGAATGATAGTCAACATGATCAGCGCCTCATTTTAAGAACCCCACTAAATTTTTTTCAGTTTCTGAACTTTAAATGGTAAAAAATGGGAATGAGCGAACGGCGGTGAGTTTTTGACATTTATGAAACATGGCCTCTGGCTCGTGCTTATGACGCAATATTTCTCTCAAAGGCAGAGATTTGAGCGAGCGTGGAGGAGGGGCAGCAGGAGTGAGGTGGCAATTGAAAGCAGAAAATGGTTTACTTCAGGTTGACACTCTGGCAGAAGGGAAAGAGGAGGGAGAAGAGAGAGCAAAAAACTTTTAAGTAGTATCCTTAGGCAAGGAACAGTGTTAAGTGTTCCCTTACAGATTTCAAAGAAGAAATGAACGGGTGATTCTCCTTGAAAGTGGAGTTGCCATGGAAACCAGGCTTTTATTTTATATTTCCCAGAAAAGGTAACTAAACAGTGTGCTTTGGATGTGGGGCAATGCAAAGAAATATGGACCGTAGGGGAGGTTCAACTGCCTATATGTCAAAATCAAATATGGGGGTCAGCTGATCTCTTGCTTTTCTATTCCTTTTACTCTCTCCATCATCAGCAGTGCAGGAATGGTCTGGGTTTAAATCTGATTTCTGTCTGTAGGCTACCTATTCTCCAGAGCCAGGCTACAGTATATAGGGGATGTGGAGCTGAGTGATAAAGACAGGCCTCGGAAAGCGAGTGTGACATGCCCCATAGCCATCTACCTTAAAGCAATGTTCTCAAGCAGGCTTACATCAGTATGTGTGCTGCTTTGGGAATGTACAATATGCAAACAGTCTCTGAACCTGGATAAAAGGCCTGCCAGGAAAATTCATATGGACAGTAATACAGAGAGCAGGAGGAGGATTGGGGAGGGGGCACTACCAGATGTCCATCTTTTTCGGAAGGGAAATGAGGAAGAGGGTGCTTGGGGTAAGCTTGACAGGTCTGGTTTAATGAGGTACAACAGAGAACGAGAGTGTCAATGAAATCGATAGTAGAATTAACACATTGACATGTGGACCTGTTTACTTTCTGACATTTTCTGTGCACAATTAAGCACCTGAGATATGTGAGTCAGCTCTGATTAATCCAGGGGCCACCAAACTGCCTCACCCTATTCCCTTTCAAAATATCACCTCCATGTTTACAAGTGTGAGTTTGCAAATATTTTTTTTAATATATACTGCATTCATTGAACACGTTCCTATTTTTCATGAGCGCTGAAGTGAACGGTTCACAAATTTGTTATGTTACCATGAGTGACGTTCACGCTCGCAGGACTGAACACAATTCACATTTTACGCTCGCAGGATATAGTGATGGGAAGTTTGGCTCTTATCAGAGAGCCGGCTCTTGTGGCACGGCTTCCAAAGAACAGCCAGTTCTTTCAGCTCCCTAAACCCTTTTGTATTTAGTGTTTTTATGAGAAGCCTTATAATTGCCTAATTTTGTGTATTTGTTCCATTACAAATGCATGTCCTCAGTGCAGGCTGACATTCAGAAAAATCAAATGCCTCAGCTTGGGTGGGCTGATGTGGTTTCTCCTATCTGTTTAATATCTTCGGACGGATGGACCGAGGCTACACCTGACTGTCGCATCTTTCATCCTCTCTGTTTTCACATAATGGTATAATCATTTATCCTCACATGTGATTGCTGCCAAACAAAACAAATTGCCATGAGCAGAGCTGAGCAGCGAAAGAAAAAAAAGTGGGGAGCAGCTATCACTCGATGGGAGTCGACTTTTCTGATTCACTACAAAGCATCAGCTCTTAGTTGCTGGATAGCAAAAGAGCATGGCTGGTTCGAATGCCTCAGCAGAAATAAACAAGGGAAATAAGCTCATAAAAGGAAGATATTTATGCTTAATACAGCTTAATACTGGATGTTTGAATTTAGAGCTGTACCTTTTCACTAGTTATAAAGGTTTAAAAAAAAAAAGGCTGCCAGTTTATTTTTGGTTATGTACTTTTCTGAGCGCTTTAAAAGGTGTCTTTCTGTAAATGTTTTCTGAATAAAAATTCCATATTCAGTACACCTGCACCTCATGTTTTTCCACTTTCACTCCAACATGATGCGATGCTTAAGTTATAGGATCTATTCTCAACCTCAAAATTGTTTTAATGTAACTTATGCCTGTGATTGTTCAGGCATATGACAGATAGAAGTAAAAGATTGAAGGATCCACCCCCCCCCCCCACACACACACACACTCTAGTTGGACGTTTTGCCCATTAATGAACATTGTAAAGGGGTCTAACAAATGATACGTAGAAACCTCATGATGCCTATCGTAAGTGGACCTGATAAAATACATAGTGTACCTAATAAAGTGGCTCTTCAATGAATGTGTGTGTGTGTGTGTGTGTGTGTGTGTGTGTGTGTGAGTGCTTGTGTTTGTACATGTGTTAATCCGTGGATGTGTGTGTCCCAGAGTGGGCCTGCTGGGGCTAGTTTGACTGACACTGGGAAAGGACAGGGGCTGGAGCGCTCATGCTCACAGATGGAGGAGCCTGAAGAAGTCTGGCCTGAAGACGTCCTCTCCTCCCCCACTCTGCTCTCCTCCGTCATTGCCTCACTCCTTCTCTGGCATCTGTCTCATCCCTCTCAGCCTCTTGGCAGCAACAAACCAGTTGGGTCTTATAAACATTTGCCTAAATGTAGCATGCTTCAGATCCAAGATTAATTGCCACCGATTCAATATTTGGGGTGTTTATGCAATAACAGTGAATGTTGCATTTTGCAGTTTGGAAAGGTGTGGTACATCACACTTTGCTCTTCACTCCCCAAGCAATGTTTATGCAGGCAGTGTTATCAAAGGAGCCAAATTATCAACGAGGAAGGGGGATATAATTTCACAACTGTGCATGTTGGTAAATTAGCATAACAAAGACTCACCTCTGCCATTTTGGCAAGCTCAGTCCAATCAGTTTTGTTGTAGCTGCACATTATGCTAGAAATGATAATCTATAAAAGAGAGAGAGAAACAGAGAGACAGAGAGAACATGATAGAGGGATTAGGACAATGCAGAGAGATTCTAACAAAAGATGCACTTTATGTTATTAATTTAAAAAAGGTCCTCTCTGATATGTGCAGCAGTGTTCACCATTCTTGTCATATTTTACCATGTTGTAAATGTCTGAAAGACATAACATTGTCTTTAAAAACAACCGCTCTCTCCTTCTTCTTAAAAGCCACCAAATCAATACTCATAATTTACAAGATCAGACCAAATCCAGCAGCATGCAGGCTTTATTAAAACAATAAAAACATCATAGAGAGGGTATTAGCTAAGAGCCCTTGTGCTAGGGCTGGATTATGCTGTGCCATTTTCATTTTTCCACCCTAACACACCGTAAGCCCACCATAAAACATACTGTGGAGGGTCTGCTTCTTACGATCACCTCCTGGTTTTAAGTAATCACAGATATAAAAAGCCTGTGATAGAAAGTGCAAACAATCTGTAGGTAATAAGGAGTATGCCTAACACACAGAGCACATTTTTCTAGCTAAGTGAAGGCTCTGGGTCAACATTGCAGTCTCCCTTTTTCGGATTTGTTCACCTTGGTAAACACAGTTGTGTACAGTTATGTGCCTAATAGCTGTAGAAATCAGCAGAAAGATGAACAAAACGAGGGCCACTTTATGGTTGGCCTGCATACTCTTGTGCTCACCTTTTTAATTACATCAAAAAGCTGGTTTCATCAAATGACTGTGACTTATTTGTGGCAGCGATGAGGAGGGAATGCCAAAAAGACAGAAAGCACCGGCTCTAACAAAAGGTATCTAGGGACACTAAGGGAGAGAAAACGGATTTCATGGGAGGATATTAAACTCAGTGGATGTGCTCTCCCCTAGGACAAATTTCCGCCAGATATAAATCTCTGGGGCATTAGGCTTCCCCAAAAGCACCACACAGTTAGGGACTAAGTATAGCCCACCTACACAAGAGCAGAAAATATTGCCAAGTTTTAGAGGGCAAATAAAGTTAAGCACCCTGACATTTACTGCTCAGATTTACCAAGCAACGTTGACATATAAGCGAGATTTGATACACCCTGAAATAGTGTTTGGTAATATTATCGTAAAGCCAAGGCAGGCAGAGAAATACAGAAGTGATGCAGGGTGGGGAGGGGGGTCTGTGAGGAGACTAGTCTCCGCTGAGCCCATTTCACTTTGGGTGCGACAGAGGTGGCGAGTATTCTATTTTGATTTGAGCTTGACCTTTGGCCACTTTAACTTCACATTATGGGCAGGAGGCCCCTGAAAAGGCAGGGAGGCATCCACTCTCCAGTTTATTAAAGACAATCCGGGCTGAAAGTGCAGTCAGACAGACAGAGCAAGTTAGAGAGAGAGCCGTGGCGGTGGAGGCTGGGAGAGGAGCGGGATTACCTCGTTATCAGCTCAATAACCCTGCTCCCAGCTCCTGCCTCCAAACACACGGCACACTGTAACAAAGCGTCTCCATGGAGATCAGTCACCTAGAGCCTGTCACTCGCCAAAGATATGAGCGTGTTTCGGGGGGGCAGGCGCCCACCCCCCCTGCACGGCTTACAGCGGCCGTTTCCTTGTAATAGAGGGAAAAAATGTGAAGCATTGATGATGACAATCACAGCAATTTGTCCGGGAAGCCCTGACCTGTAAGGGCTACAGCTGCAGTTTGAAGGGGGTTTGGAGACAGACTGTTGTGATGGAATGAAAATGCCTCCCCCCCTAGCAGGGCTATGTGCACGACCGCTCCAGGGGCAGGGCAGTCTGACCCACCTATTCCACTGACAAATGGAAATTGCCTATGCCAGAACGCAGATTTGATTTCCCTTTAAAGCAATTGTTCAGTGAGCAATCAAATTTACAAAAATGTCCCCTTTTTACAAAATGCAGTCCATCAGCACTGAAGCTGCACAATACCGTTATCCATAAAAATGGGCAAAAAGGTACGTTGCATAGTGAAACATACCAAAATGATATAATCATCCTCAGTTACACATCTCTACAAATAACAGTATCTATTACAGTATGTCTTATGTGTTTCGGCGAGTCAATTTGAGATCACTTAAAGAGACGGCGTGGACAAAAATGAAAGATATAAATGTAAATGTTGTCCTTATTCTAATCACACACACTGTCATAATCTTTTCAACGTGGTTGCTGCCTAATGTGTTCTTATTTCATTTTGCACCGGTGGCACAAGGCTAAGGGAATCAGCAAGTACACAGAATGTAGAAGAGTGCAAACTGCACACAAACCTCCACACAACGTCACACCTGACCTAAGAACAGGAACGAAAGTAAAACTGAAATATATAAGACTATAAAATAACCTCTGTCATATGGAAGCAATTACAACATTCTGAAAAAATTATCATAGTGGCACATTTATTGTACAGTGTTCAAAGTTGAATAAATGTAATTATTATATTATTATATTTCTCTTCATACCTAAAAGTAATTAAGGCCTTTAAGTTACACAGACTTTGCTAATTAATTTTTCCACTCCCTCCCTTACCTGACAAACTTACCAGAAAAACAGAAAAAACTATTTGCATCTCTGCTTTTCCCTGAACCTTAGTCCATTCAATTCGTCCAGATAACACTTAGTGTCAGAAACTTCACAAGTCTAATTCCCAAATCAACATTACTTCACAAATCAGCATGGCTTAAAGCAAGTGTGTTATGATCTGGCCTGTACTGACTGGATAACACTTACAGTATATATACATAAAATTCTGAATGCCATGTTTTAAAGCAGTAATGTGCTGGTGGTTATACATTCTGGGGATTTGTGTCTTCCCTGATGCTATTTGGTATAACGGCACAGCGTTCTCCATTCATTTCTGAAGCTTTAATGGGTATTATGTCTTTGGCTTTACCTTAGTACTCTAAAAAGCTTACCAACTATGACAGATAGCACTGCAGCCTTTACTGTGATCTCCAAAGGTTCTCAGAGCAAAAACACACAAAAGTAATTGTCCAAATGTAAAACAGCGCGTGATTACAATGTATAACTGACAGAAACTCTATGCTGTTATAACTATCTTCAGTTACACATCTCTACACCTCCAAACTAGTGCTTTAAACATGCGCATGCTTATGCATGTTAAATTGCATTGCCCTCTGCACAACCGCCGAAAACCCATGCACATATGAATGTGCGTGCACGCTGGTATGTGCATGTGTTTGTGCACATATGTGCACAAAGACCTTGTAGTTTTTTGTACTGGAGATGTTTCCATTCAAGTGGCAGCGCAGATGCTGGGTGCAGTGGGAATCCTTGAAAAGAAGTGCTGCTCCACTCTGTGCTCAGACACATCTCAGCTGTTTTCATCTTCTACACAAAAGCTTCAGGAGTGAATGCTGGACATCACTTCCATTAGTGCTCTCTCTGATTGCATCCTGAAAGTCTGCCACAAATCAATTAATGCTTTGATATTTCTTGAGCACAAGGAAAGAAACTGAGCCTCAGAAGTGAACGAATGAGTTGTCATTTTGTAATTTCAGCCAACATATGCTGTTCCTTCTGCATAAACGCAAGAGGGAGGGGAAAACAACTGAGTTATGGACCGGTCCACACCATAAATATTTGGATTTCATTAACAAACATGAGCATTGCATTACTATGAATAATAAAAAGGACGTTGAGAAATTAATACTGAAATCATATTCAAATTTTATGACTTGAAAACTAAACCACAGAGGAGAAACTGGAGATAATTAGCTACCAAAGAGAGGCTCATGCTGCTCTCTGTAGTCACAGTGATTCTGTAATACATCTCTTTGCATGAAAACATCAGGTGGTTAAGTTAAACAGAAAAAAAAATTGTCTTGGGTTTTGAGCAGATTATGACAAGAATTGTATTTAGATACTGTGTGTTACAATAAAAGATAATATTAAAAGAAAGCTCTTGATGCTATCCATTCAGTGGTAAAATGGCACGTGGGACATGTTTTTTTACTTAAATGAAAGTGCCAGGCCCAAATTACTGCGGTCGGTGGGGCATTTCTTGCACCAAAACGCTGGAGTTATTCGGTTAACAATACTGTGACAAGAAGCTTTAACCATGAAAATAAGGGAAATGGAAGGAAAATGCCTCCACTTAAAAACCTCTTTCCACTTCACTTACTGTAACACAAAACTAACCTTCAATTTGTTTAACATGTAAAGAAGGATGATGCATAAACACGTATGCACACCCCCCCCACATACAAACACATGCACAACACAATCACAAACACACACTCACACACACCACGCACACAAAAACACACACAGGCCTACACACACAAACACAGACACACCGACACACACACAGACAAAAACACATACCAACGCACACACACACACACACACACACACACACGCACACACTCAAACACATAAATCTTAAAAAGTTAGGTTCTGCACACATTTTTAGATTTTTTATTTTAATTTTATTTTAATCTCCAGATATTTATGGTAAGTGGATATTTATCGAAGTGTGAGACTTGTCACATGGTGAGATCTGTATCAGCTGATCTAATGCTTGGACTACCAAGACAAGGAAGCCCTGACTGCTCAGCATGATTTTGAATGGACACAGAAACATTTGTTTAATGTTAAAGCCAGTTTCATATTTGATTGCAAAAACAGTTCATGTAATGTTAATGTTAGCTATTCACTGAAAATCTAGTGAACAACTCTGTGTGTTAATAAATAAAATCGAATTAAATAATATATTTAAGCAGTATGTGAAAGGATATAAATTCAGTATAAATGTAAGAACATACACAGCTAGTCTTAAAATGACTGTTTCAGCTATTTCTGCCTTGGAGTTTATAATAACACTTATAACGTTACAACAAGGTTCATGTCAATGTCACAATATAAATAGATAAAGCATAGATGTCAATGGCACTATTTATTATTATTCAATTAGTGCTTAAAGGATGTGGGCTCTAGAGAAATCTGAAGGGTTGAATGGGGTTGTGTACTAATGGAAAAGTAAAAAAAAGAGAATGCTATGGCCTAGTGAACCTATTTGTTTTTTACTCAAGGCGCCTCACAGCATGGAAGGCACAGAAATGAAAGGAATGGAAGTTGACATGTCAGCACTCAAGATAATGCAGATAAAATCACATAAACTCTCAGATGATCTGAGCTGTAGTTTCAAAGCCAATAAATTTAAAGGGATAACAGGAGCAACATCCCAAACAACTGCAGTCACTTTATCATACAAATCATCAGACCCAAAAACCCTTTATTTACACCGCTATGAACATGGAAAATGCATTCTAGAAAAAAAATCAGCTCGATAGATGGTGCAAAGTGTCAAAAACAAGCATCACAGTCACCAGGGGCGTTATGCCAATTATCAGCTTCTTGTTTTCTGAGATTTTTACAGTTCATATCTCTTGAACGCAAGATTTTTGGTTTTATATATCTGATGAGTTCAAGAAAATGTTTTTGCAGACACTTAGCATTTCTTGTAAAAATAACATGCTCACAGCACTGTCACCTTTTTAGCTGATGATTATTATTCTGATAATATACAACAGTATATTAAATAGTATATTAAACGTGCTGTTCATGGGAGAAGCCACCGTTTTTTGTAACTTTGCCTACAACATCAGTTGAATTAATGGGGTCAGATTATGTACACCGTAACAGACGATTCAATCCCATCCTGCACTTTGTATTACATTGTTTTGTGGTGAACCAAATCTTCAAGATGGTAAACCAGAAATGACACAATTCAGTGTTTCGCCAATTACAGACTTGACCATGTCACATTGTTGTATGTATAACTTGGTAATATGCTCATATTACCATGCGCTGCATCAGAACTACCAGAAAACTACCATCTATATCTCTACAGTGTGTAGGGTCTTTTATTTAAAAAGATTCTTACTTTGTTGGGGAAATCTGCCTTAAGCTCGGCCACGCTCTGGCACCAGTAGGCAGCAGTTTTCTCACTGATGAGCTCGATGTTGAGGAAAGAACCTTGGGCTGGGCCGTACAATGGGCCTGATGTGGTTCCGCGGACAATTCGTGGAGACACGTTGGTGACCAGATCCTGAGGAGCAAAAAGTTGAAACATCAGAGACGTTGAACTCAAAATGTCACTGTAATAAAGCAGTGCAGAGAGCCACTGCTCAGGCGCCCAGGCTTCTGTTCTCAACCAGGACATCCACAGAGCAGCAGCACCAACAGTACCTACTTACTGCTACTGCACTGCTTACAGCAGGAATAGACAAACGTTCTAAGGTTTTTATATGCAAAACCTCATCAAAAAAACATCTACAGGCAAAAAACATCTTTTCCAAATATAACTCTCTCGCTCCGTCTCTCTGTCTCTCGCTCTGTCTCTCTCTCTTTCAAGGGTCTGCTGAAGTTGAATTAAGTTCATATTATTCATGCACTAAAGCAAAGTGTTTAAATTGCTACCAAGTACAGAAAATGTAGATTCCATAAAAAGAAATAGAGCCAGTTCACGTTTATTAAGACATGTAGTGGCACTCTCTTTGGCACTGTGCCCATGACACCACAAGTTCCTCAGAGAGATTTTCAGAATCTCTCACCTCACAGGGTTCCGCACGTATGACAGGTTCACTCACCACTACAGTTGTATACAACATCAGACCTCAAGACCAAACTATAGAGAAAGAGGCCAAGTCAAAACAGCATAATGCCCAGCTTTAATTAGATTTTTGTGAGGTGGAAACGCTTGTGTGCAGTCTTCTTCCTTGGCTGAACAGTAATCAGTCCACTCAGTACATTAGAGCACTAGTGAAAGGAGCTGGCAGCCACACAAGGCTAATGCTGCAAGCGACCTGCTAATGGCTTTGGCAGATCACAGAATGCTGCCATCCACCACTCCAAATGCAAGGTCACAGTGTAAAGCTAACAGCCCAGTGCTGCCAATGGAGTTATAAAACGTGCCCCATTTGGATTTAGGTTGCACAAATGCCAGCAAATTCAATATACTGCACAATTTGGGACTACTCCGTGTGTATTATCTGGATTTCCAGCCAGAAGGGTCATGGTGTCGCACAGAAAACTTATACATGAAGGATATAGCATAAAAAAGAAGAAGAAGAAGAAGAAGAAGAAGAAGAAGAAGAAGAAGAAGACGAAGAGAGAATACAGTAGTTCATTAAATGTGGTGTACATGGGAGAACTGAACTTCCCTTCAGTGTTCTGTAACTGTGCCTTCAACATCCATTGAATTGATGAGGTCAGATTGTGTACACTATAACTGACAGTTTAATCCCGCCCACATCAAGAAACTGTCCGTCACAATTTAGGAATGTAAGAGAACAATTTGCATAACCCAATTAGGGACTACCCCTGCAGAAGAATTTAGATAATGGCCTGCTAACTAAATTTTACAACATTTAGACAGTTTTCCAGCCACACAGACAGAAACTTTAATTGCTGCTAATTAGATCTAATTATAAAAAGTTTGATTAAAAAGACTAGAGCTTTTTCCTTTTTCTACATTCCTTTATCAGTCAATGGAGTTATATGTAGGAACATTTAAAACATCACTAGATATACATTTGTATACATTATTTATCCACACTAGACTTCAGAATTCATTGCAGTGTTCTGCGTGAATGCATGTAGGGGAATTGTTTTATTCTGAGGGACATGCTTGGTTTCCACATGCACATTCTAAACTTAGAGAGGTGCTGTTTTGTGTTAAAATGAGCTCAAATCATATTTTTGATTGCAGACACATGCCACTGTAAATTTTCCATCAAGAGATGCAAATACACTAGTGCTTCTTTTCCAAAAGTGGTAGAGAGCTACTGTGGTTGGTGCAACATCACTGTGGGATGAGTGACAGTTTGGGATGTGGGCCAGGGTTGTGAATGAAGACGTAACCCATTTTTTTAAAATGGAAGTGCAGTGTCCCCCCAGTGAAGGCTCTATGGAGAATTGAGACAGTCATCCCAAGGGCTCAGGGCAAATCTGTAACTCTGTATTTAATGAAGCTGTGACCAGGGAACATTTGGCTGCCGGCGTTCTGTATTATCAGGCCAGGGCGGAACAGGAGTTTTAATATTAAGCAACTGGAAACCATGAAAATTGCCCAAAGGGAGCAGACTGGCAGGCTATAGAAACAGGTGCCACACAGCATGAGACAACACACACACACACACACACACACACACACACACACACACACACACACACAAATATACTTTCCACACTGCATACAGCCTAAAGCATACTGTGATTCCCAAAGATTCCTTGAGCTACAGATGACATAAAGCATTCACAGGCCAAAAATAACATCATGATGCTTGTAACATCATAACATTATTAAGTGAATTATAAGTGGGAATTTATACAATGCACTAGGAAAAAAACTGCCGTCTCTCAACGAACATATGCTTATTCAACATCTCACATGCTGAGGAATGTGGGCTTCAAATCTTCTGACAATAAAACAAAACAAAGAAAAGAAATCTCTTTAACATAGCATTAGGCAGTGTTCTGTAAGTACTGACAAATACCGGCAATATGCTCAGAAAAGCTCATCAGGATGTATTTTATTGTTATGATTTTAAAATATCATTATATTGCCAATCCCTCTCTGGAGCATAAATGGGAGCACATATACGTAAGCAGACTACTTCCATATTAGCCAGTGGCAGGCTCTGACCCTTGCAGAAGGAGATGATGTGTTCTTTCTCCCTCGCTCGGGCTGCCTCTTGCTAATGACCAAGCCTATGTTTCTGAGCTAACCAGGTTTTTATCACAGCAGAACAGGTCCCTAATCCCCGCGGTACTGCAAACAGCCTTTCAGACTCAAACACATGCAAGAACTCCTAATCAAAAGCAACGGACCACACACCACACTGCCTGTGCACACACACACACACACACACACACACACACACAGAAAATTGAGGCCATGTTTTCATTTGGCTTATCACACTAAGCTACATAAAGTACGGTCCATGATGTACATAGACAACCACCAAAAAAAAAACCACACACACAAAAAACATCAATATAAATCACTCAGTTCTGGATTGAGTATCATTGAACACACCAGTGATAAGATCTGTACAGTATGATAAAATAAGCAGGTAAAGATCCAGGTTAAAATATGTAAAATGTCCATATTTTTGTACCTTACTTTTTTTGTTGTTGTTTCTGTGGCCATTAAAAGAACAGAGAGAATCAGAATAATTGCCTGTCTTTCAAATCCGTTTTCATTGCCCCGAGGGAGTGGTTTTTTGCTGTCCACTGCTTCACTCTCTCTCTCTTTCTAGTAGTCAGTGCAGAGGAGGTCAAGTGTAGAACATACAAGTGAATAACAGATAATCCCACACATTAAACCACAGGCTAGAACTAATACCATATCAAATATTTTGCTACTCACAGGCTGTGTTACTTCTCCATGTAACAGCATGGTTTCAGGGGATTCAGTACTTAATTTCAGATAAAATGAAGGTAGTTTCACCATCATCAGTGAATATAGAACCAAAAGATGCATGTCCAAACCATGACTAATTCTACATAAAAGAAGAATGTTTGAGGATGCACCTCCACTATACAAACGTGTTTCTTTAAACAATTCAAGGATATTAAAAGCATATATCTACTACATACACATAACTGTCGTAAGGTCCTAATGTAAGCTATAATATTCTGGCTTTATTCTTTCTCCCAGATTTAAGAACAAAAACATACATATTAAACTGATATACATGCAAGGTGGAACAAAAATACCCTTCCAGACTTTTTTTTTTTATCACCTGAAATCATTTGGCAGATTAGTTTCCTCTCAGCGCCACTAAAACTGCAGTTCAACTTCGACAAACACATCCAGGCTTGGAGTGGGAATGAACACGGAAAATTACAACAATAACTTAGTCCATAGATTTGTCATGCAATATACTGAGCGTTTTGAAAATAAACTTGAGGGGGATCTCCATTAAGAAGGAGAGGCTAATGTGAACTCCAGCAACAAGCCTGCGGAGGAATACACTAAGGAAAATACATTCAGACGTATTCTGGAAAAAAAAGGGCAAAGTGGACTCATGGTTTTGGAGATGGTATGTGCTCTTTCAGCAACAGCTCCATAGGTGGAGGCTGCATGGCTGTACAGGCCTTCTGAGTTGGAAGGAAATCAAATAAAAAAATAATCTGGAGAGGCTATAATTACACTGAGTGGCCCCAAGTCGAGACATTAATCATTATAAGCAGCCATGACAGAAAAATCAAAGTATGGTTAGTCCAGTGCTCTCCAGAAAGCTTGGCCAAACAACATGCTGTACCACAAACCAGAACTTCATATAGAAAGAGAGAGAGAGGGAGAGAGGGAGAGAGAGAAAGGGGGGCGACAGAGAGGTGATGCTGCAGTTCTGTGCATCATTCATCTTTGTAAAGTGTGGATGTAACACTTGTAAAGCCATCTTTTCTTCCTGTTGTTTACTGTGGTCATCTCTCAGGGAGGGCTGAGATGACATTCCTCAGCACCCGCATGGATTAATATTGTCTGACACTGGGAAGGCTGCTTAATAACACTGCTCTCCACCTCAAACTGCCACACGGCCACTGAGAGAGACACAAAAATGTATTAATCAATTAATTAAGAGACCAAAACCATTTGCACTATCCGTTCTTATTATCCATTACGTGAAAAATGTTGATCAGAGAGACTTATTTCAAAGGGTGACTTTAAATGCATCTGGCTGTGTGTGTAGATGTGCGCACGTGAGTGAATGTGACTTTTTGATGTCTCTTAAGATAGCAGACAAATATCATCTCGACAGTCTTAATCCGCTCCTTTTGGCTGTTGCTTCTAAATCTGAGCAACCTTGAATCCATGACAACATCTCAGCCACACATCTGAACTCCTGGAACCTTGATAAACCATGTGACAACTTTCTCTTCTACAGTGAAAAGGATCCAGAGACACAAAACACACCCATTTCCACTCTTATGTGTGCATGTGTTGCAGCTCGGGGAAACCATAAAACGCTCTTTATATGTCAAGGTCTTCAGCTGCTCTGAGGATTAAACACAAGGACACACTCTGAAAGCAGTCAGTCAATTAGCTGTTGGCTAAATGTTAAAAAGATGAATCTATAAACATTGACTCGTATCATGTCAATAATGGTACATTCGTATGAAAGCATTCAGAAGCCACACACACACACACACACACACACACACACACATGCACCCACACATAATCAATGTTATTCGCTTTCACTTCACCTGTCAATGGGACTAACATTGCTGGATAAAGGAAATACATCCATACTCAGGACTGAAGAGTCACACAGAGATGAGAACAATATAAAACAAATATAAAGATGAAAGTTGATTAAAGCCTCTGCACAAATACTCGCCACAATGTACAAAATATCCTACAAAATATATGTGTATGTGTGTGGTGTGTGTGTGATTATATTTATCCAGTGCAATCAACTATCAAAAACACAGAATTGACACTCAATTTCTTTTCAAAGTGGCACTTTTTTTGTGTGGAATGTTCCTGACACGTTCAGAACAAGGCATAAGTCTGCCTGTGAGTGACTTAATAAATTAATGTCAAAGCAAAGGATATTAACCCCATGTGATAAATGAAGAGGGATATTGTCTGTCAGCCCAGTCATTAGTCCTTTTCACCGTTTACCCCACGAGGGAAAAAAAGGAAGCCGTTAAGTATTGGCAAGAGGCATCCCTCTTTCGCAAACAACCACTGATGGAAAAGCCACCATACTGTGAGCAGTGCTGCAAAGATCACACACAACATGATTATGGTTTTAATAAATAGGATTCTGAAATGTTGAGGGACTCTATGTCTGTTTTCAGTCTTCGTACGATCAACACCTTGCATTTGGATGGCAGGAAGATTTTCTAAGCGAAAGTACAGCTGACACAAGTTGTAAATAACTAAGTTTCCTGGAGGAGAATTACAGGGGACTTGTTTTTGTTTTTTTCACATCATCGTCAATGATGAGATGCTCTTTAGAATCCACCTTAAAACCCTCTGTGTTTTGAGACACTGTCATTACCTGTCATAATATCAGTTTTTCATAAGTAACAAACACGGGGGAGATCCGTCTCCAGGCCCTGGGTGTGCGGTGCATCTCCTAAAGAGCTTCAAATCCCATTTTTTGACCAATTACTCAGTTCAGTAGTGTCTGCGCCATGGGACTGGAATGATCTAGCTAAACATCCATCCCTGGAAAATATAAGCATGACTGCTCAGCTAAAAAAAAGGCAAAGGTTTAGGGAGAGAGTCTACGAAAGCATGAAACAATTCAATGTTAGATTAGGAGCGCAGTGCCTAACAAACACTTGCGGAAGAGCTAATAAAAATACACAGAGCATTTAAAATGACTCACTCACATGGCACCTCTCAAATAGGGCAGAAAACTACGCTTGCTTTCCTTTATCAAATCTTTAAGCTGATCAGCACCCATTCTGAAATGTAAGTGAGGCGTGAGGAGACGCTAAGTAATATGCATGTGCATCCATTTAATATCAACAGAGAGCAAAGCGAGCCAAGATGGGCTGAGTTTGAGCAAATCAGGAGACTAAGGATAGCTGAGAAGCACAACTTATCTGCCCTTTCAGCCATATAAGAGGTAGTCACTGCTGCTTTGATCCCCCAATTAAATGGGTATATTTATAAATGGTAAACATGTAACTGAAGCTAATGAGCCTGGGCTATTTGATTCTTTTTTCAGGCCTGGATCGGCTTCACTTGTGCTAATTTGCTTGTTAAATAAATACAAAGCACTGAACTGTGACTGGTGCTCTATGCCAAATCTGTCGTGCTATTGTCCTTTTCTCGCTTTGGATTCGCAGATCAGGTGCTGAACAAACAAGGCCAGTTAAAATGAACAAAGCATAATGCAAACAAATTATGAGACTAACAAGAGTTTTAGCTCTAGTTTTACAATTCAACACAATAAAGAGATTAGATACGCAATTATGATCTATACTACAGATAGGGATGAGCAATAAGACAAAAACGGAATATTACGACATGTCAGCACACTTAAATATTCTGATATCTGTTAACTGAAAAAAACAGTTGTGCCTCACAGTGACTACAATGATTTTAACCCAACAATTCACAAACCAGGTCTAATTACTCCCTTTTTAATGAAACCTGGTCAGTGAAGATTTCCACAATTTGTTCAGCAAAACACACTATACGATCATTTGATATCAATACACATCTTCATATTGCCCAGCCTTATTCCCTTGTTTCATTAAATGTGGCCATTCTTGTTGCTTGCAAAAAAAAAAAAAAAAACCCAAAAAGAGCGTCTTGACAGAAATGGCTCTCACCTAGGAAATGTTATTCTTTGCCCATTAGCTGGAGGGGTAATGGAGTAGCAGAGGTGTTAAAGAACTCCCAGCGTAGTCTTTTTCTAAAGGTTCAGAATTCACCTTTGACATTTTCTGCATTGATCTGATGGGAGTGTTCACTCACTCTCTTTCTCTCTCGCTTGACTTGAAGAGAGGCGCGGTGATTGAACAGTGGCTATGTCCCTATCTCCCTCTGTATTGATTGGGTGACAGGACAGATTGAGAGGATGGCCTTGTCGTGTGTCACGTCTCTACATTTCTGGCAGCTCTTATCAGAATAACCCTCATGAAATGCCAGCAACAATCCAGCCAAGTTTACATTCTATCAGATAGACAATTCGTATTCTCCCATACTGATCTCTAACAGAAACAGACAGGAACTAGAGGGCCTAGTGTTTCAGTTGAGCCATTCTCTTTGATATCACCTGCACATGATTGTGAAATTAAACTGGTGATGACAAAAATCTAAGTGGGCCGACAAAACATGAAAGGCTGTTTCAAAGAAAAGTACAATTGTGTCTTAAGTGCCCCAGGCCATCAGGACTCCTAAATCAGAACTGAATGACAAAAAGTACATCACACAAACACACACAAACACACACACACACACACACACACACACACACACACACACACACACACACACACACACACA
>JBBMFX010000007.1:10704865-10730770 GCA_037832545.1 Rhabdalestes septentrionalis | reverse complement strand
ACACACACACACACACACACACACACACACACACACACACACACACACACACACACACACACATACACACACACACAAAACCCATGGGCATAGTCCTCAGTGGCAGATGCAGATTGCCAGGCCCCATTAACCAGAAGAATCCATGTTGGATGGAAAAGAAGGGGGATGCCTGGTGAAGAATACTATGGAGTGGAAAAACATGCCTTCTCCACTATAATGAGACACAATTCTTTCAATGTGTAAACAAACAGAAGGACAAAACCTGTAAACACATGACAAAGCATCATACATTTTTGACCTATCTGGTCAGTAAATAATGCATGTCTTGCAGACTGATTTTTGCTTCCCTGAATTAACCACGACATCTTACTTATGTTTAAATACCTCTAATCTTGAATACTAGCACAGTATATTATCACTCTAAAGAGAAAACACCGAATCAGAAACTTCTCATGCATGTTGATACAACAGGACATTTTTCTTTACAGTGAAATTTAAATCATTTTGGACAGTGTCTAATGGTTTATTTGTCCAGACAATGTAAATGGCAGCTGGCATTTTCTGTGCCAGAAAAAAAGACAAGGATTTCACACAACGTTTTGCATTTATAAAAAGCTATTTGGTGTTCCTGCAATGCTTGAATTTTGCCATGTACAGGCCTCCAGTTGTAAGGAAGAGTGGGTGGGATGGGGTACGGTGAGCAGTTCGCTGCTACTGATGTGTGGTGATTAATGGGCTGCTGATGTACAGATACGCAGTTGGCTGTCTGGGTGGAGGCGGAGCCTGGATTGGAGTGACATGCCCCTAGTAGGAGTCACTCCATCATAATCCAGCCCCTATTCTCTCTTATGGAAAAAAAAGCCAAAAGCGGCCAGGGATCTAATCATCTGTTCACTCCAGTGGGCCGACCCACTAGATTACTAGTCAGTTTTTCCAGCCGTGTCAGCTATTCTGGCACCGGCCCGCTGCTGTGCACCCCGTACCCATCTGACGAGATACTTGAGTGGGTAAGTAATTCATATTTCTTAAATGAAAGAACACAGACTGCTGAGAGAGAAAAAAGATCACCTCTCAGCGTTTTCAGGAGCCTGAGCCATGGAGCTTATAAGACCTGGAGAAGATGGAACTGACAGTGTTGTGGGTGTAACACACTCTGAGATGTTTGGAACACAAAGGGCAGAACTGAGAGAAAACACACGACGCAAAGGCTCCGTTTTCCACTAGCATTACTTCAAAAACTGATGAAAGTCCTGTTCATTCCAAAATTCTAATATTGCTCCGTAAGGATATGCACACTCAAAATAAAACCTGCCCAAAATCTCTCTATCAAATAAAGCTAATCTGCCAACAGTCACGTACGCTGTTCCTAACAGCTGCAGAGGTGTTTCTGTGTTTTAATTAACCTTGTGGATTAATTGCTAATAATAACAACATTACATCCTCCAGCACAATGTTAGACACATTGCTAATAATGTACGTAAATCCCGGTGCTCTGCTAAAGACACACTTTGTGATTTTACAGCAACAAAAGTTTTCTACCAATCATACCAACAATCATATCATCGAGGAATAAGGCGTTCTGAAATTTTGCCACATTTGAAAAAAACTGCCTGCTGTTGTCCATGTACAAGCACTATAACGATTTATTTATTTATTTGTTTGTTTGTTTGTTTGTTAGTCAGTTTGTTTGTTTAAAACACTGAGAGCAACTTTAGTCCTTGGAAACTCAAGATGTTCCATTGAAAATCTCTGGGCAGTCTTTTTTCTGGGCAGGGTCAGAATGAAAAAATGAAACATAACGAGGCACATGGCTGATGCAGAAAACAGGAGCGCACAGATACTTATTTTACATTTCCCTTATTCATTACATTGTGATCATCTGGTTGAGAAAATGTGGACTTTCCAGCCGTAGCTAATTATAAAAGCATGTAAAACATGCAAAATTTATGCTTGCTTAAGTCGTGCGGATATTAGCATATCCGTGCTGCTTTGGAGGGCTGGGTAATGGCTTTGCTGGGTAACCAGTTGTGTAAAGCTCGAACTCTGTGTAGGATGAATCTCATTACTGGGACATGTCATCGCTGGTCAACTCTGGACAGCGCTATCCCCCTGTGACATTACTCCCTATTTATTCAGTGTGACCCTAATTGAAAATCATAGCAGGTGTGCCCTTTATCGGTGTAATCTCATTAGCAAACTTCACAAATGTGTCAGGAAAGAAGTTCTGCACTGTCGGCGGTGGAGAACGCCTCGTACACAGCAGCCCACAGACGATCTCAAAAGTCGCTGCTCGCCGAAGTGAAAACCCGCTGAATGATAACGTTAATAAAATGCTCCCTACGCATAACAGCCTGAGTTCATATTACAGTACATTTCATTACTACTGAGCTGATTTGGTCTGCAACAGCAGGTGGGAGAACTGGGCTGGATGGTATACAGATCAAATCTTTGCACAGCGCAAAGACAAGTTCACAAGTCACCATGCTTCCCCATACAAGGCCCTCATCCAAAGAGGAAACATGGCTAAGCCTCAGATGTCACAGTAATTGCTGGCAATGAGAAAAGTATGGCATTATTTTTTTAACTGGTAACTGTGGTGTGCTAAGGTTTGAATACCTGTGGTCAAACATTTGGGTAAATCTACATAAGACAGAGGAAACATAAATATGGTGTTTTTCTCCTCATTTTAATTTGCTTTTATTATCAACACTTGGGGAAAAAACATTTTTCACTTCACCCTCATATCATTATTATATAAAAACAAATAAACACATTGTGTGTTCCAAAGTAAAATTTTCCAAATTGCATTACCTTATTTTCACTTTAGAAATGTTGTGTCATTTTAGTCCAAATGTTTGTGCATGACTCATTTGTACATTTGAGAAGAACGTCTATTGAATACGTCTGTAATTAGCAGCATACTGGCTTTGTAATTAAAGCTACAGCACAATACATTTGAATAAGAAAATACAAAACAAAAATAATAACCTGACTTTTGGTTAAACGGAGAAGAAAAAGTTAATGGTTAAAACAAAAGGAAAAGACCGGATAAAGCGGTACAACTACGATGCTTTCTACTGCGGCATTCTCTTACACTGATGGGCATGTTGTTTCTGCACAATCACGTTAGCACGCTCCTCCATGAATAATTCTAGGTGTAACAGCCCCATAATGGCTTGTGTTTGCTCCTGGAGGGCTGTCTGTGGGAGCTCAATGCTAATCCCTTCTTCACACTGCGTTTTAAGCAGCTCTCCATTTACCCACCTTATGAAACTCATTCAAGGCCATCCATCACTACACTGCCATCAGTGCAGGGGGAGAAAAGCTGAAAAGATTGGTGCCAAAAAAGCCCAAAATCCTGGACACTTCCTCAATGTTGTGTTGGTGACTTTCTTGAAATGCTAGCTTTGATCCTTTAGAAAGACTTGGAAAAAAATCCATTGTGACAGTGAAGACGCATCAAGAGCGAAAGCTCGTCTGCCCTGCAAAACCTTCCCGCCACACTTTGGCACATCAGTAACAACAGTTTAAACAAAGTCCTGATTTACAGCTTTACCGGTTGCCATGAAAACAAGCGAGTGGATTACTGGAGATAGTGGGACACCTGTTCAAATGTAACATCGCCCACTTCATCACTTAATCAGAGAGCCCTGGCACAGCTAGGCAGCCAAGCTAATTCAGCCTAATTCAAATGAATAGAGTGCTAAAACAACACTGACAATATGGCCGCGTCCATTTAAAAATGGCAACCACTTACAACACTGATGGGTTTATTTAGAACATAATGACGCTCTAAAGGTACATGGGATGTGCAGGCAACTAGCGAAAAACGGACAAACCAAATCTAATTGATGGGCTGCATGGGTACATATGTAAGGTATGTGAGTGGCAAAGCTGCATAGAATCAAAGAGCCATTGAGAGAACAGTGTCAGATATACGGGATCTTACCATGAGGGTCACTAAGTACAGAGCCAAAAGCACTAATGATGAAGTCAGCTTTCAGGCGAGTGATCTGGTCCTGGTCCTCCACCCATTCACCCGTCGCAGTCTGCTCTGTCCGGCAGAACTCCATGCTGTGCACACGGCCTCCTTTCAGCAGGACCTCCCTCGGGGACAGAAAAGGTAGGAACTCACACTTCTCTTCTTTTGCGAGTTCCATCTACACAGAGGGAACACAGAACCAAAGAATGAGCAGCAGCACTGGCTTACGCCTTAAACGAACAGCTTTAATGAAGTCTATGATCTATAGTTGCTTCTGGACATCGTCACTATACATACAATGTGGTAAAGTTTTTGAAGTCATATCCATATTATGGTATCATTAAATGATAATACACCCATAACAAAACAATGTTTTTTTTCTCTTGTAAATATGCAACAAGGTGCTTTTCTAAAACATTGGCAATACAGAATAACTTTCTGCAACCAACAAAGGGTCTCATTTAATTTCAAAGGATGAGATGATCATACTGTTTATCATGTGAGAAGGCGATGTGGATGAACAATAAACAAGACTCAGTGAAGCATCCGAAGATTTTCTTTCTAATTAATGAAAACTAACCCACAAAAGGGTCACTGGATCCTGACGTATCTAAAATGAAGTGTAGCCATGCATTGAAGTCTGTCTTTTTCCCTTCAACAATGCTTGTCTAAACTGTCTCAGTTCACATCAATGCACATTGCTCACATATGTTTTCTTTTTTTATTCTCTCTTTCCTGTGAAGGTTACTTACGCCTACAAGAGCCCTAAACTTAATATACCTTATAAACAAACTTAATTAGTCGGGGGTGATGGAAGTAGCATCGCTGAGGCTCTCTGCAGGAGAGTGTAAACAGATGTGAATAATTACCTTACTTTTCCTATTTTATTTAAGTTATTTCTGTCGTTTCTATGGTAGCGTGAGGTGGGCGCAGAGAAGGGCAACACAAGGCGTGACAAAAGTAATCTTCGGAGAATGATTAAGAATAGAATCCTTCATTTGCCATATTACCTTGCCTCTGTATTTTCATTTATTGATATGCTCTGTTCAAACTTTACATACCGAGGAAAAAGTCACTTTTTCACCTGCAATATGTGTGAAAGTACTTGGAGAACTTAACTCCATCAGAAACTACTATCAAATCTAATGGAGAGATGTAGTGCTTTAAAATCTCCTCCACTTTTGCCTCAAAGATTCCATTTCTACACTGGACAAAAAGCCAAAAAACCCATCTTAACGATGAGATAATAAATGAAACTTGAAACAAGCAAAACAATCAACAAATGGAATAAGACAGATAAAAATGCATAAAATGTAAGAATGATTGGAAATAGACTCAATAATTCTATAATACAATCTCAGAATGAGAAATATTACATACACTGACTATATATTTTGAGTTTTCAGCTTTTTGCCAAACTTAAGCCGGCTCCTCTGACATATATCTGTCAAAGAACAGCCTAAATAGAGCTGTTCATGTCATTCTTTGGCTGACTGGAGTTGGGTGGGGGGGTTGACAGTAATCTCCTCCTGAAAGCAAAGACAAGTCTGTGCAATAAATGAGGAAGGAGAGGCTTAGGAGTGGTGTCAGTGGGCCAGAGAGGGAGAGAGAGAGAGGAAAAGAAAAAGACAGAGAGAGGACATTCTCACAGACGTCTTAATAAACCCTCAGCCTCAGACTCCCCTCACAAGACCAAATATTAATAAGCTGCTGCCTGCTGTTGACTTTTTCTCTCCTCTTCTCCACTCTGTCTTTCAGCAACCCCACCAGCACCCCCACCCCCTCTCCTTCTCTCTGCGTTTCCCTGTTTTCTCCTCACCTCCTCTGGGACAGCACGTATGTTGGTGAAGCCCCGTCTGAAGACCACGTACACCCGCTGTGCGCCGCAGCGGAGGGCAGAGGTGGCGCAGTCGAACGCAGTGTCTCCGGCCCCCAGAACGATCACACTGCCGGTGAGCCGGGGCAGCGTCCAGCCACAGCCACACATCCCTGAACCCCAGAGACAGGGGATGACGATACAAAACAGGCCATGAGTGAAAGAGAAAGAGGGGGTAAATAAAACACAATTCCGTCGGCAGAACTATTCCCAGTTAATGGCTCTGAACATACTAGTACTTAAGGTGGAGTAAAATTGCACCTGGGGTCTGCGGGCACAGCATGTCACTATCAAATTATTCCGCCCTGATGAGAGGCACACCACATAACCCCCCCCAATCCGCCCACACTCTCCCCCCTATACACCCCACTTTTTATTTTAGGTAGCATCTTCATGTCAGAAATTTTGCAGTCTGCAACCTTCTACTTTTTCTTCCCCCTTTTTTTGTCCTTGTCTTTGATAGGGACGACCATTGATTCTGTTGAATGCAGCTGATTTTGACACATGATAACGTTCGCCACTGAATCTATCAGAGTGTGATCTGCTCAGGCATTCTTGGATGTTTCTCACAAAGACACACAAAAGACTCCGTCCACAAAGAAC
Source organism: Rhabdalestes septentrionalis (assembly GCA_037832545.1). Classification (NCBI taxonomy): domain Eukaryota; kingdom Metazoa; phylum Chordata; class Actinopteri; order Characiformes; family Alestidae; genus Rhabdalestes; species Rhabdalestes septentrionalis. The sequence goes on along the minus strand of JBBMFX010000007.1, from coordinate 10,724,309 downwards.
AGAGAAATAGTGCACCACTCACTCGCTCTCCCTTTCCCACACACTCTCACACACACAAACACAAATTCATCCTTCTCTCATTTGAGTCACACGTGTGGGCATATACAGTACATACGGTGTTGTATTTACAGTTGGGCCACTCACTCATAAGGGCTTTGTTCGTTTATCATTAAAAGCAACATATTCACACTGACAGGATAAATGTATGGAGCTTCAAATAGTACTGCAGCCATGCCACATAGGCATACCATAGGAAATATCTATTTAAAAAAGACATCTTTGTGACCTGCACCTCCATATAAAAGAAGCAGGTTTTTTTCCCCTTTCCTCTGATGAGTCCTTCATGGTCATGACATAATAATTCATTTTCAGAATGCCTTTTATAGCAGCTCATACTGGACATAGTTTTACTCGATATCTAAGGGGTTTTCATAGATGTTTCATAGTTTATGTGCTTTTCACTGATCCTGGCATTCTCTTAAGCCACAAAATCTGAAGAGATGCTTCCAAAGATGTCAAGGGTATGACAGCCTTGCGGCACAGAAAGGGCCTTACGCAATATGCTGTGGAAAGCAGCGCTCTTGGAGTCAATAGGTAAAAGTTTGCAGCAAAACTAATTTCTATGAGTCTTTACCTGGTTTGCTGGCCTTGGCAACTAGAGGGAGAAAATCCTTAGAGGTATAAAATCCCTGCTCCATAGACAGGCCTTCAAAGATTATGTGCCTGTTAGGTTCAGGTAGACCTGTAGGAAAACAGCAAGAAAGGACCATCAGCATTGCACTACTAGTTTACTCTCCACATTTAATGCAGGCTGTGATTAACAAGAAATGACTTCACTCTAAACTTTTAAACTGTTTGACAAGCATCTTAAATATTTCACCTTCAAATTGCCAGTCTTACTACATTTTTTAATTCCAAAGGCACATGGACAAGCGAAGGCAGCTGCGGAGCATTCTGATGGGTGATGTGTTCAATGGGCACTAGATGTAAATGAACTGCACGTAATACACGGCGTCCAAATCTCATGCCTGGGCAAAGCTTCCTCCACAGAACATGCTTTCCTCATTTTCAACTTTCATCACTGGACCCCTCTTCATTTTCTGTCTATACGCCCTTTCTTTAAATATAGCTTGCCCTAACACATCCCCCCTGTGTTTCCCTACATTCAGCTGCTGTATATGGGCGTCTGAAAATGCACTCCTCCATCAGCAGAGAGAAGATGCAGCCTCCCTACATCACTCACTGAGAGATGCTATCGAACATCCCCCCGCCTGGATGCTGCTCTTCGTGATCTGTTCTAGCTCTGTATACTGCCATTAACCTCATCACTCTACCTTGTCATTATCCTTGTGGTTTAGGAGGGAGCAATATTTAAAGATGAGCTTCAGGAATGTCTAACAAAGCTTCTGATTTGCTGTAACCCATCATTATCACTTCCATTTAAAAGAAACAGAAAGAGATGCTAGCGAGACTCACACTGGGGCTCGGGAGCTGGGTGGGAGACGTTCTTTAGGAGTTCAACACCGGCAGGCACAAATTACCACATGCAACCGCACAAATTACCGCACGCAACAAAATTCATTTCAAATACAATTACAAGCTCCCTCATAAGGAACCAGAAATTGCGAGAGGCCCGAAACATGAGAACTTCATAAGATCCATTTTGATCTGTACAGAAACCAGAAGCCCCACATATTGAGCTGCTAAGTGATTGAGAGAGGCAAGAGCGAAGTCTCTCCTGTCATAATCAATTAGTTTGCGCTGCATACGCTTCAGTGTTAATTTGATTCAGATACTGCCCTGGCAAAGTTCTGCATTACAACATGCTTTAATGGACTTTATTGTCTCTAATTCTCCACTCAGCCACTTTTTGCCCAATTTGTGCACATCATGGCAGCACATGGCATGTTATCTTGACGGATCTTCCCGCCCACGCACCTTGTTAGGGATCACATTCTTAATTTAGCCATTTTTTTTGGCTTGGAGAACACGGACAGTGTGCATTTTTGTGAGATGAAAGTGTACCCTGCGATTAAGAAAGTTACACTCATTATTAATGAAGCTAGTCATTAAATCATACAATAATTAGGTAGCCACATTTCATCCAGACAAAATCACACCTTTGCCATCATCAATAATGCAGTAATTAGCAAGTGTTTCAAAGTTAGTCGCACCAAGCCAAGCCTATGCTTCTGTTCTGAAGGAGCATCACTTATCAAGCACATAATCAGCCTGCCAACTCTGTTAGGGCTGATGTATACTGGAGAACTGCCATAACCGTCTGAGCGAGAATGTATATAACTAGCACGGTCCACATGCACAAGCTGCACAAGCAGCACTATTGCCGTATAAACTGTCAAGCTGTGGAACTGCATGGGAAATGCATTGGAGCTCATACTACACAGAGCTCAGTAAACATACAGATGAGTAGAACGTTAGAAGTAATTACCTGTAAACTGGATCATATGTATGTTTAAAGGTACAAGACAGATGGCAGGGCACCATGACCACAGTGCAGGACATTCCTGACACTTCAGTACCTAAGTTATATTGACTAACAAAGGCTATGTGGCTAATATGAGGACCAATTAAACCAATTAATTTAAAGCTGCCAGTGCACTACTGTTAATTAACTAAAGCAGTCAATGTACCTAAAGAGACAAACAAACAAAACAAAACATCTTTTACATTTTGAACATTCTTCGAAGCAGAGATTCAATTTACTGAGCAATTAATAAGAACTTACAGAAGACATGCTCATGCAGAAGTGCCCTTGTGGGTGTAAGCATTTCTCTTTTTAAACTTTGTGTAGTTGGGCATGCCATATAGTACAGCTCCTATGAAAAACGTATTATAAAAGGAGATATGTGTGCCGAACTTCTAACACATTCTCGTGCATAAAAATGACCAGCGGTGCATGGATAACACGAACAAACAAAAGCACCTGCAACTTCCCCATGGCTGACTTCCTCAGACTTCCTCTGTTTATGCTAGTGAGGAAGATTCAAGAAGTTATGGCACATTACCCTTCCCAGTCATTTCAGTCTGTGCTGACAGGTAGGATACTGCACACTGCTATCCATTAGCATTTCCCGTCAAGAACGAAAAAAAAATGTCTAAGAGGAAAAAAAAGAACTGGGGAGACCTCAGCTGCGCACCTTGACAAAGCGCACTTAAACAAAAAGAGTGCCGGTCTATAACAGCTCTTTTTGAACCTAATGTGTCTCCATTTGTCCTAGGCTGCATGCTGCTCCTACTCCTGCATGGAGACACACCGCTGCAAACGTGCACACTGGCCTCTTTCTTTATGAAAAATCAAAAATAATAAATCATGTGTTGGGAATGCTTCACTAGCAAGCAGGTCCTCCCTCGTTAATCATGTGTTATCGGCAAGCATCAGTGAGAGGGAGGCGGTGGCAGCATCAGCGGGGTGGAGGGAGTGGGTGCCTCAGCCAGTTTCTCTCTTCCAGCCTCCTCTGACTTTCATCCACTGAGCAGTTCCTGACCTCTCTCACCCTTATGAATTGCACAAAGATGAACAAGAGACCAAGGCCAGTGTGTTAAATAATGCAGAGTCACACTAAGTGCATTAAGATTTAACATAAATAAAGACCTCACTAGCAATAAATGCCCTCTTTCCGGCGTATTCATTAACCTTGTCTTTGGTTAAAATGGGACATTCCCAAAGAGAGCGTGCTGAGAAAATGGCTTTTTTTTTTCATTGTATGGAAGTTAATCAATGTCACTGGGTTTATGCTTTTTGACAGATACAGAATGACTGTGACATATATCTTTGAGACCGGCCAAAAATTCAAGACATAATTTTTCAGGCAAAACTGTACAGCCTTGTGTGAAATATAATACGTAATATAAAACGTCACATTGACTAATTGCAAAGAGCTAGTAATTATGGCAGAAAGCACCACACCACTATTGATCGTCCATCTTAAAGGGTCACCAAACTCTCGTTAGTACAGCAAACCTGAAAAACTCTGGTGCGTTCAGTCCAGTCCTGTTGTTGCAATATACAATGCTTTTAACTTCAGCATGGTGATTTTATATTTCAAAATTCTTTCCTTTTTAAGGTAAAACTTGGCAAAACTTTTCATAAAAAATATTTGCTCTTAAACACAGGCAGGATTTTCAGCCTTAAAGTCAGCTCTAAGGCTATAATGTGAGATTGCAGTCCATTATGGTTTACAGGGGAGTGTGCCGGCTAAGGGGTTAATTCTGTCTTTAAAGCAATTGAACCTCTGAGTCAGCTTCTTAAGCCTATAGCCCAGAAACAATGGCCTTATCGGCCTCCCTCAAACCGCCTCTAATTTAGCCGACCGCCAGGAAGAAATTTGCATGTCAATCATGTATGAGGATGACATTTAAAAAGCCTGTAAAAGACTAGTGTGAAATCACAGAAATTAATTGCAAACACTGTGCACTTTCATTTTCTCAGGGAACTGAAATTCCTTTACATCCTTTTGTAAAGAGAAATCCCAAAAACATAAACGGCTCACCATAATTAGGATGCAAGTATCAAAAGTCTTAGAGTATTCTCATAAAATGACAGTGGGACATTTTTCTTCCCGCTCATTAATTCAGTGAGAAAAGACAAACAGAGTCTTTGGTCCAGGTACTGTTTAAATATCTAAGATCAAAATATTAAAGCAAATTTACATTTTTGCTTTTATAATCAAAATTAACTGCATTAACTTTGGTGATTCATTTCAACAGATATATAAAAGGAAGCTTGTGGATGTACATAACGTAGGGTGTGCAGGATAAAGAAGAACAACAGCCAGTACCAGCAGATGAGGATACCAGTGCTGAACTTTATTGGCAGAGAATATGATAATCAGTAATTGATTCAGAACAGCAGAGGTCATGTATTATGTAATGTGCTGTTCTGACAGTCAATAAAAATGTGGAATAGACTGGAATAGACAGAGAGAGGATGAGAAAAAGAGAAAGAGAGAGCGAACACTGAGTGTATCTCGGTCTTTCTCATGTTTGCTGCCTATAGACAGCGCAGGGGAGGATGTTATCACGGGGCTCTGCTGATAAGGTATGATGCCTAGGAGCATTCAGGTCAACAAGTGAGAGCGCCGAATAGCTCAGCAGGGGAAGGCAGGGGAGAGGGACCTGACAGGAGAGCGAGGCATCCACCGCTGAGAAGCAGTGGGCAGCCTCAGCGTGCGCTGTTAGGTTAGCCTGGTAGGACGCAGTGGCAGGTCGGGGAGGAAAATGAGAAGCAAATGGGGTTCCTGGCAGACTCGCATTCTGAGGGAGATCCATTGTGGAGCAAATCATCGGCAACCATTATCGCAAGAATGGGCCACCCGGCCTGCAGAACTACAGCACTCTCACTCTGTCTTACCTTGTGTGGATGCATTTGTGTGTGTGTGTGTGTGTGTGTATGTGTGTGTGTGTGTGGGTATGTACTTGAACCAGCAGAAGCCGATTAGAAAGAGGTATAAAAATGACCAAAAACTCACCAATTCCAAGAAAAACAGCTTTGTATCCCTCCTCCTTCAGAGACAACAGTGTCATCCCATCCTGCCCTAGTCCTTTCTCACACACAATCTGGTGGAGAAAACAGTCAGAGCACAAACAGACAGCAAATAAATGGATGGGTGTAAATCTCTGAGCTCATGACTATTTTCAGTTAGGATTATTTAGGAAATGCTGCAATGAATCCTGAAATCTGACATTTCCCAACAATCAATTTCAGATTCTTTAAGAAATGATTCAGTGCAATGGTAAATCTCAAATGTCATCCCTTCACATGCCCCTGGGCAGGGGGTGCAAGAGGTCGCTCTTTCTGTTTTGTTTATAGAACTTTCATATTGACATGGGTGTACACTGTTAAGTGATTTGGTGTTTTGATTTGTTCTTCGTTTAGTTCAATTTTGTATTTAAGTGCTTGTGTTTGGTGTCAATCATGTCCTTCTCCCGCTTTCTGTTGCCATGGTGCCTGTTTCTGGTTTGTTAGGCCATTGTGCCTAAAAAATGGAATCCTGCACCTGCGCCTCCTTCCCTTGGCTCTTGCTGACATTTCTATGAAATTCAATTATGATTTTACACAATTTAATGCATCAAGAAATTTTAAGTTCTATTCTATTTAAATTTGATTACATTCTATTGACATTTATTTTTAATTACATTCAGTTTGATTATTTTGCTATCGTGTACAACTGTATTTTAAACTATATTTTGAAACACATAAATGTAAATAAAAACTGAATTAACTTTTTACATCAAAATGTAATTTAAACTGAGTGTTGTTAACCTTTTGGACTTTTACCTTCGACAATAGTCCAGTAAATGTATTTTGATGAAAATAACAACATACTTCATTGAATACTATCATAATCAATTATGACCGACTGATTCAAAAATGTCCAGTCGAGTTCCCACCACCATGCATTTTTAAACCCCAAATAATGAGGATGCTAGCAGATGTATAGAGTTTGTATATTCATTGTATGTTTTATTTATATACTTTATGCATAGGTCATGTGTAGTCAAATTTGTCAGCATGGTGAAATTAATTGCTGCTCTCCATTAATATCTGGCTCTCTGAGGCATGAGAGTGAGTGCAGAGTTATGTTTCCAGAGATAAAGTGTATACAGGGTTATATAAACAATTCTAGACTAATGTTGTTGTTATAATTATTAGATCCCCACTTTTCCTCCTAACATAGAGTTTAGTTCAACCCACTAGTTAGTGTATGAACATTAATTTTGTTCGTAAAAAACAAAAATGTATGAGCGAATAAATTGAACGCAGGTTTGGTTCCAGATTACTCCTCGGTTACTCCATTCGTTAAAAGAATTTGTGAAATTCCATCAGCAGCTCCTGATTTTATATAAATTAAGGACAGATTGAGTCAAACTAGGTTTCTGATGGAAACTACAAGCAATAGTGGACTTCCATAACAAACACACAGATACGCATACAATCACTATTACTGTATTATGTTATTTATATTTGTTCTTTTTTGTTTTATTTAGTGTATTTAGCAGTATTTATGTGAGACTTTTCCACAGTCAGTCATATGTGTACTCCAATAACAATAATCTAAAAGACAAACCATCTTGGATGACATCACATATTTACTTCTTAAAATGTCAGCATTCCTAACTCAGAACACCTTCCTGCAGAATTTATTTGAGCACGTGCTGAAATGCGTCTGGTGGGAACTGCTGAGAGTGTTCCTTGTTTCTAGTTCCTCATTAACCAGTCAACATTAACGGGAGATAAGGCTGAAATGCAGAAGGTCTGCTAATCCCCTCCCTGGGCTTTTTACTGGAACAGAGAAGATGTAAATGTGTTATCTGGCTACCCCCCTCCTCGTCCTGGCTCACCACCCCTCGAGCAACTTTGTGAAAATGTGTTTCCTGCGCTAAAGCGAATGCCGAGCAGGTGTGCAAGAGGAAGAGGACTATCGATTGCCCTTTCTCACCGCAGTGGCATTCAGGCAACAGACAGACAAGCGCCCACAGCCCAGACCAATGCACACTGCCGCCTGCCTCCCTAATGCAGCTTTTAATTGTTCTTTATTAATGCGGCTGACATTTGGGCTGCTGATCCTCACTGAGACCTGTCACCTTCCGTAGCCTCTGATGTGGGTAGGAGAGAGAGAGGCGGGGAGTGAGAGAGGAGAAGAGGAGAAAGAGAGAAGAAAAGATCAAAAAAAGGGGAGGGGGGAGAGAAAGACTGAAAATCTGAAGATAAAAAGGGAAAAAAAAAGAAACAGAAAGTGTTTGTTAGAGTGTGGAAGAGGGAGTCTATGTGCATACGAGACAAAGACATACAGACAGTGTGTGACAGAGAGAGAAATAGGGAATAAGAAAGAGAGATAGAGAGAGAGAGAGAGAGATAGAGAGAGAGAGAGGGGTAGGGTGTGAGTGAGAGGTGAGATGCTGCTCATTACCTTCACTCCCAGGTCTTTCATTAGGTCCAGCTCAAACTGCACCACCTCATGGGGCAGGCGAAACTGAGGGATCTCTGAGGAGCTGGGTGGGAGCAAAAAATGAGAGAGGAAAAAGGAGGAGAAATAGAAGGAGGTAATGGATGGTTTTCAGAGAAAGAGAACATTCATGGCACAAAAAAACTAGAATAAGATAGAGAGAGAGACAGAGAAAGAGAGAGAGAAAGAGAGAGCACAAAACCTATATCTCTTTCCTCACACAGGACATTTTCCTCTGTTATTCCATTTGATGTGTGGGTTTACTGCACTCAAACTTCAGCTCCTCATTGCCATTCCCAGCAGCTGCCAGACCTGTGGGCACGCACAGGGCTCCCACCCTCGACAACCATCGACAGGCTAGCTGGAGTCCGTCGGTGGTGGAAGAGCAGGTGAGGGTAACTGATAACCCCGTTCCATCTCGGCATTTGAAAGACGAATATTCCCAATTACAGAGTCTGCTCATTAATTATTCTGACCTTATGCGACGTCCTCTGTATCGATCATGGCTAGTCTCATCAACAAAGCTCTTTAGTAACAGGATGTGAATGCAGAGCACAAAACACAATTCAACATTTTTTTTTTTACCAGAAAGTGAAAGAAGCACATAACCATGCCCACCTCAGTCCACCGACATACTTCTGCTTCTCGAAAATGGTAATGTTATCGTAGCCAAGACGGGCCAGGAAAGAGGCGCAGCTGATGCTGGCAGGACCACAGCCAATCAGAGCTATCTTAGAGTTGTAGCTCTCGGGCATTTGATTCGGAGGAGGAAGCTCGGGGTTCCTCACCTGAGGAAGTTCCATCTTATTGAACACCTACAAGCACACACAACACATACGGCAATGCTATGTTGCTGTTAAAGTTTACAAAACAAATCTAAAGTTAGACCATTGAAGACAGTGAGTACAAAATAAACCACCATTCACATAAATATTTGTGTCATAATAGTTACGTGAATAATTATGCTTACGTTCTTCATGGTGTGGTAAAATGTTTCAGTAAGCATTGCTTTGTTCAAATTTCTTACTCTAATTCACATTACCCTCAAATCTGTCATTAATGATGTTTAATTTTTGGGTTTTGTTTTATTTAAAAAAACACTTCATAATACCTTTAACCGTTCTCATTGGTTAATTGTTTTTGCTAATAAACTCTAAAGAAACAAATTAAATGTATTGTTACAGCACTATTGTGTGTTGAATGCAATGCAGTCACCCCTGTACTGCACGGTGTAGCCTATATCCTTTGTGTACTGTCTGGTCCTGTACACACTGACTGTTTGTGTGTGTGTGTGTCTTGCACGAAGACCCAGGAGCAATGTTGCCTCGCTCCACTGTATATGGTCGGCATGACAAAGTTCCTCTTGACCTTTATTTTGATCTTGAAAAACATACGGATGTACATATACACTCTCATAAAACATAAAGGAGGGTTGCATAACAGACAAAATATCGAAATGGAAATATACTGCTGCATATTACCATTTTATGGTTTGCATTATATTGTTGAACTACTGATGTGAAACAATTAAACACTGGTTTACATTGTTTTGAAAAAAAAGAATGGACCCACAGAAACATATAAATTGCTTGGAATTTTGTTTAAAGTGTGTATTTAAAGTATTACATAATTTAGTCATTAGGGAGAGCTCATTTGCATATTGCAGCTTTCTGAAATATTGGTGCAGCTTTTGTTCAGGACCGCAATACTGGTGTACAAGAATTGCACTGAACAGCATAACATAAACCAACAAAGTAAAGGTCACTCTTGTACTTTATCTTACATCTTTCTTTACTATGATATATAACAATGACAATGCTCTTGTTGACATCTAATCAAAGCATACATTTATGCATGAAACATGCACTGGAGCACTTTAAGCATTATGGGAAACAACAGAAAAAGCCCCATTTGCCCAAGAATCAGGCTTTGGCTTCAAAAGAAAACTACTTGGAGTCAGCATGACATCCAGGCAATTCAGTCCGCTGCTGTCTTAGGCCATGGGCAGAAGCAGAAAACAGCAAAAACATAAAAATATAACAGGCAATTTTTTGTTTATTCCATGAGTAACCATATGAAGACATCAAATGAAGATAGCAGGGAAGATACATAAAGAATAAGGCAAGTTATCCAAACAGGTCATAATGAGAAGCCTGTCGCGCTATATCCATTAACAGTCGTAAAATGAGAAGAATAGCGCTTTGTCTCCTTAATAAGATTATCAAGATCCATACATAGAGACTTGTATTGTTAATACAATATTATGCCTGAGCAGGCAACATTATAGGTGATATTAATTTAGTTATTCATGAATCTCATGAACTGTGAAGCCCAAATTGCTGCATGACAATGCATTTCTAATAATCCCTGAGAGCGGTTTAGAGGCCTTTCCCATTATTGCTGCTGCTATGAAACAAACAATGCATCAATTCAAAACACAATCTCAGTTTTCTAATTCTCCTCATCATCTAATTGAAACAATGGACTGCAAACTGCACCTGACAAGTCATGTGGAATGGGCCGAGGGGATCCAAGTGTAACCGCTGCTGGATAGTAATGAGTTACTAATACTAAAAAGTATTATTTTAAAATGTATTTACGGTACATACATTTTAGATTTAGGTTTACAGTAGGTTGTGAGCTGAGGCCTCCAAGGAATTGCACTAAAACCCCAAATGAGAAAAAACTAGGACGATATAAAAAATATACTAAATTAACTTTCACTTCAGACACCATGAACCCAAGATTTTTCAGGTTTTGTCCCGTCTATTACAAAACAGTATCCATGAATGGCTGAATCTTTGAGAAGAAAAGATCTCAGGTTTCCAAGAGAAAATGACTGAAAGGTTTGAAAACCATGTTCATCAATGAAAGACTTTTGTCTATTTCTCCCTCTAAAATGCATAATAACATTAAACAATTCTCAGAATCTGCAAAAATTCAGTGCATTAAGGACAAGCGCCAAGCCTAAGCTGAACATCTCTGATCTCCAGTCCCTCAGACAGCACTGCATCAAGAACTGTTTTATCAGTAGCTGACAGTGTTGGGAGTAACGCGTTACAAAAGTAAATAGTTACTGTAATGAATAGCTTTTTGCTGTAACACGGTAATATAAGGCATTACAGAACAAAAATGTGTAATATTTTACTCGGTACAAATGTCAGTAACGCGCGTTACAATGTTTTTTTTAAACAGGAAATACGTTTCGCCAAAATCTCTGTAAGATCAGCAGAGGAGAAATGTCCGTGCAAAATGTTACACTTCTTGTAGTCAGACAGAGAGAAGAGTAGGGTGACATCCTCTTTTTTCCTGGACATGTCCTGTTTTTGAGACCTGTGTCCAACATCCGCCTGGAATTTTACAATCCTTTGGGATTTTGAGCTGCCTAAACATTTGTCACATTATGGGCATCTTTCATAACCTAAAAGTCCAGAACGGCCGTCGGCCCTAGATGCATGCGGCCGAGATGCGATAAAGAAAGTTTGCGCTAAGGACTTTTCTTCACAATCCCAAATCTGGTCACCCTACAGATGAGTGAACCTGCAACTGATCTACCATCGGATAGTACCGTCACCTTCCACTGGATGTGTTATGAGCTTATTGAGCGTCATGAGCTATATTTACATGCCAAAATCCATATTTCCAATTATTTTGTAGAGTAACTGTAGCAGTAGTGTAATGCCTTACATTTTAAATACAGTAATATTGCAATGTAACGAATTACTTTGAAATGACAGTAACAAGTATTAAATAACACATTACAGTTTCGAAGTAACTTGCCCAACACTGGTAGCTGATATTAGCACATGGGCAAGGGATTACTATGCCAAACATTTATCAGGCACTACCCTACAGTTATGCCACTTTAACCCTAAAAAGAAGCCTAATGTTAATCATGTCCAGATACAGCATTAACTTCTCTGGACTTTCACACATTGGAAACATATTATGGTTGGATAAATGAGTATTCTAGACCTATTTTGGAAGAAATGGATGGCATGTGGCCTAAAATGTAGATATGGATGTATATTAATAAATGAAATTAAGTTGACCAGACAAATCATGAAATATCTTGGAATTGTACTTTCTGCGATTACATTTTTTTTTAAATCAGCGTAAATATTTTGCACATTATTATTATTTTTTTGGTAGTTTTAGTTTGTACAGAAGAAGCTTGATCAGATTGAGATCTGGGGAAGTTAGAGGCAACACTTCAACACTGTTTGTCATGTGCCAGAGGACATTCCTGAACAATTTTTGCAGAGCAGGAGGGTACATTACCCTGCATTTTCCTCACCATCCATCGGACCAGGCCCATCAGACCAGGCGACCTTCTTCCATTGCTCCTTGTTCCAGTTCTGATGCTCACATACCCACTCAATTTAGTATATCCAGTCATCTACTGTGTGCTATTTGTTCTGACATCTTTCTATCAAAGTCAGCAGTAATGTTTTTCAGCTATTTATGCTACAACAATTCTTCTGCAGACAACACATGATATCCTTCATATCCCATGCTCAGCAATGTGGTAGCTACTAATTACGGCATACTTTGAACCCTACACAAACTCTAAAGTTCTGGAAATGCTCTGACTCAGTCTCCCAAAGAATCACAAATGTGGCCCTTATCAAATCCCATTTTCCTGCTTCCAACACAACAGTTTAACAAACTAACTCTTTGGTTACTGCCTAACACATCCCACCCCATAACAGGTGATGATTCACTTAATCTATCAGCGGTTTCAGTGTTATAATTGATCAGTGAATATTTTTTTTATTTTACAAATAAACATAAACAATATTTTCTGGAAAACCACTGCTGAGATAAAAATGTTTAAACTATTTTCTTGGAGACCAAAGACTTTTGCACAGTACTGTATATTTGAAAAGAATACACATACTGTTGTGGATGTAGACTCTTAAAAAGTTGGGATCCAACTCAAACTAACACAACTTCCTCACAAATTCACTTGTTCCTGACCTATGAGGTTTGGTGGGTCAGATCTGTTTTAAACTGAAAGTAAACTTTGCAGGAGAAGTGGATCATAAGGACAGGGATGAGCACTACTGTTGTAACTCAAGAGACGAAGGACCAGAATAAAGCATCGTAGACAACAACATGTGGATAAATAACACAAATTCAGAAAGTCTTCCTATAACTGATCACTTTCGCATATAGTTGATCAGTTTTTTAGCAGTGAACAACACACACCATTTAGGTTGAGGAACACAACAGAAAAAAGTGAAATAATACATTTGATATTTTTGAAGGATTCAAGTTAAATGTAACCAAAATTAAATATTCATAAGTAAATCAGAAACACAGAACAGGCAATGCATATTAGCATTCAAGTATGTTCTACAGCACTTCTCAGATGAGCTTTCAAACTTATAGATTAATGACATTTTCAGTAACTCACATTGTGCCCATAAAGTCCAAACATTTTCTGACATTATATTATTGCCCTCATTCAAGAAGGCCAGCCTGATGTTAAAGAACAGCAGGAGACTGTGTTAAGAACCTTCCACTGTACAATTGGAGGGAATCTTTAAAGCAGTCTGACACCCAGGCTGCCACATGTGTGGCTTCCCTTTCGCAACGTGGGCGAGAGAGTGTGAGCGAGGACGCCTCAGAAAACATTAATGCGCTTAGGCACCTCCAGACAGAAATGCTGTGTATCGCCCATAATTGAAACGAGGCATTGACTTTATCTGTGATTGCAGCCAGGCTACAGGAGTAGCAGTTGAATAGAGCTGGGCAGTGATAGCCCCTCTACCTGGGGTTATCTAATTATCAGCTCGATAACCAGGCTGACCTCTCACATTTAAGGAGAGAGGAGCTGCCACCTAGACAGAGACGTCTAATAAGTCACGGCAGAGGTGGGTGGCAGGAGAGAGTGGTCGCTTTTGTAATTGCACCTTTTATTTTTTAGGCAGTAATGAAACTGTACATGCCACAGCCTTTTTTTTTTTAGCATCCCAGATAATGCCTGATAGGTGGTAGTTTAAGACTATAAAGTGACTGGATCTAACTGCCAGGTTTGCCATCCCTTCTCAGTGGCATACACAAAGATCCAACTCGGGCAACGCCAGCTGTATCCAGGGTATTGGACAAAATAGACGTGCTGATATTAATAATAAGACACTTAGAAAAACTGTCACTGCATTTTAGACAAACAATTAGCAGCTTCTCGGTCATATTTTTAGATATGCAGAGCAGTTCTGATTTAACAAACTCCCACACTGCCATTCTGTGTTGTTTTATTTAATGTTTGTACAGCTGTTTCCGTGTGATATTGGTTTGACTATTTTATAGCTCATGGAGAAGTTTGCGGTGTTCATACTCCACTCATACTCACCGTGCTAGGTACTAAGGGTCTTCAGTCTGAAAAGAAATCGAGTGGAAACCAAAGAGATGATGCCCATTAGGACAGGACTCCAGAAAAGAATGAAGATTTCTATACCATTAAAGAGCCATCAGAGAAGTTTCTAAGACAGATCCCTAGAATGTTAAAGGGTTTACATTCAGAACATTACAAGTAGGCTTATCTTCTCTTATACACATACTTCTACACTACTGAAGTATTATACATGCCATTTTATTTTTTTATTAGTACAATGGTAATGTTGCATACTGTCAGAAGAGGTTAGGAGATGATTGGGAGATTTTGGCACATAGCCAAGCTCCATTAAGCATTTGTTTTTTTCAGCAAAGTAACACAACAACCACTAACTGTGTCCAAGTCCAGTCCTCATCCTCTACAGGGAGTTTAGGGAAAACTCTAAAATGCCTGATCTAATTACTAAAGGCCTTTAAGAGCATTTGAATGTCAGAGCCAAGTGATTGGAACTAACTCTCTGGTGTGATAGATCATCAGGACTGGACTCAGTGACACACAGTAGGCTACTTATGGCAAAGAATCATTGGTGGTTGTGGATAGAGTCACATTTGAACAGTACCCAATCTGTTTAATAATGCACTTTATAATCCAGTTTATTGGCTCAGTGCATCACTAGCTCGTTCCAGGCTCTCGGGTCCTGTTGGAATTACAAATAAGTAGTTCAGGAATAAACCACTCCATTATGATTCTTTTCTTCAGAAAGAGAATTTAGTTCTGTCATGTTCTTAAACTGCATTTTGTAATAGGATCTGGCAACTACACTTGCTCTTATATGTGCAGTACAAACTCTGCTACTTTAAAGGGCTGCCTGCATGGCTACATTACCTAATGCGTTCCAACACTCTGCCTTTGTGGCTGCTTAACTTTCCCTGAACTCGAGTTCTCTTGTCCGAATGGGGAATAAGGCTAGCATGTTCCTACTGAGTGCAGTTACACAGCATGGTCAAAAGGAAAGAGCGGAACAGAGAATGCGCAGAAACCTTAGAAGCTGTAAAAATAGAGTGTGTCAGTCTTCTCCAACAAGTAGGCTAATTCACCCTAGATTTGATATTGTAATGTTGCACAATCATGTTAATCATCATTCCATCCATTTCGGGACTACAGTATCCAAATCATCACGGGATATTGTTTTTCTCACTAAAATGACCAGCGGTATCACTGCAGTCTTTTCAGGCCTCTTCACGCTGTGGAGAACGGGGCCTTCGTTAAGAGCAGGAAAAGCATCCTTAGCAGCAACCCTACAGGGCCATGGGTCAAAGACAGCAATTCAAGCCCACACACTATCTCTGACATTTTCATTTAATTAGCAGTTACCATGGAACTAAATAAAGCTTCCCATGACAATGACGAGAACAGATACTCTGATTATCTCAGAGCTGCACCGTGGACTAAGACACCTGTATTCCAATCATTATTCTGCAGGAGGAAACAAGACACTGGATGATCAAACAAATTCTACATGTAGCAGTTCAAAAAAATCCAGAGCTTTACATAAAAAGCTGCCATCGCAGATAACAGTCATGCCACGTGAGAAACATCCAATGGCAGTGAACAAATCTCCATGGAAATCTATTTACTGCAAACTTCACCACCTCAGCCAAGCCGCTTTAAAGCGAAACTCCCCTCCCTCTGCCACCCTTCTCCTTTTTAGTTTTCCCTCTGAACATGAAATGAAGATCATCTGACATTACATCCTCTGTTTTAGACATGAAAGGTCCCCCTTGCTTGCCTCAGCTTCTTAAACCCTGCATCTTAACAAAGTAATCTGTGCCGACTTTGACGTCTGGTGCGTTTTCCTCAGGCCCCTTGTTTGTAATGGGGAATCCGTCGTTTATCGCGGCACGAGGGTTCGGCTGCTGGGATAAGGCAGAGGGAGAATGATGACTGTTATGGCAGAGGATGACAGACGCTATGCACCCGAGCCTCTACTGCAGCAATAACAAAAGGCTGAGAGGCCCCATTAATAAAGCACAGGTAAAACATGCCGTCTCTCCATCATGGCTTATGTGAGCTAAACGGAGACGGGAGAAGTTACTGCTCTGTCACTGCGGAGCTCGCGAGGAGGCCCGTCTTATGAGCACATTCTGAGCTTTTACAGGAACTCCGATGCTAAAAGTACAAAACCAGTAGCACAGCCGTCACCCTTCAACTATAAGGAAATCTCCTCTTCTGTCTGGTCCAGGGGTATTAATCCTAGGATACTCAAGCACTGATTTCAGTAATGCAAAAACCTCTAATATTTCTGTTCACCCAATACACTGGGGTAATATTGACCTCTGGCATGGGCATGCTTCAGAAAATGAAATGCATACATTCATTAGTCTCTTATGAAACACTGATACATGAAACAAAATTTCAGAGACCTGTCCAAGTCACAGCTATTGGTTTAGTGTTTTATTGTTCTCGACTTTTCTAGGACGTACCTCCGTGGCGAACTGCTGAAGCCCCCCGATATTGATGGGCCCTTCCTCAGTGCCGTAGAGGTTACAGCCGCCCACACAAAGGTCTGAGGTGGGACAAACCATCCCACACGTCAGACCCAAAGGATTGTCTGACAGGATTGCCCTTGCTGCCCCATAGTAGTTCTACAAAAGAATAAAAGTAACAGTTAAGCAAGGACATGAGAAACAGTTACTAATGCAAAGTGCTGGCAAGGCAGTTCTGACTAGGAATAAGGAGAGAAACAACAGAAGATACAAAAAAAGTGTGTCCAAATACCGCCAAACTCGCATGAAAACAATGCAGAGAGGAGTGTTCACTCTAGCCTTGACTCAAAACTAAAGAAAAATCAATCTGTAAATTCACAAAATGCTCTGAATGACAGCAGCCTTGATTGAACAGCAGTGCAGTGGAGGGAAGGTTGAGTTCCAGGCAGCACTTAGAGAGAGCATTTTGGAAGGGCCCTTTCATGTCGATTATATAAGTTGGACTTGAGCTTCAATGCCTGACTGATGGCTAAATGTACAGGATGAAGCCAATGGGAGACCTGGAACATTACAGCTTTGAAAAGCCACGCAAATCAAGTATTGCTTTAAAAGTCAAGCAAGCATGTACAAAAGACAAACTTTTCTATTCAAAGCACGCACTGCATCTCGGAAAATGAGCACCTTGTCCCTGTTAAGCACCGGGATGCCACATTCTGTACATATCCTGAATGTCACATTTTCCTATTTGCCAGAATAGCAATGTTTGTCATTTCAATAAAAGGTCCAGCAAAACTGAAAGCAAGAATCACTCTATTTCAGTGACATGAAATCCTCAAGGTTGGCTGAAGCGAAAGAATGGAATGTTTTCAAATCTTTTCATTCCTTTTAATACAGCCAAATGCAAGGCATGAAATGAAAAGAGAATATTTGCCTTATTCAGCTTGGCCATCTGCAAATATCTGGATTTTTAAGGAACACTTAAAAAAACACATAATGCCTGCATTACATTCTTTAGCACACTATACAATCAGGTAGCATGCCTCGTGTGTGTCAAACGTGCTTTGGTAAAAGGAGTGGTCACACAATTGTGGTCACAACTGTCTAGTATACTTCACCTTTATTCATTTTTAAAAATAATTTATTATGCGTTAAATGTTCATATAGAGCATGTTAACACCTTTTTAATTCTCCTGGAAGCCACTCAAGCGTTCTGACACTTGAATGATGGCAAATCAGACACAAAAGCACATTACCTTGTTAGCAATGCTGGTGATGAAGGCCTTTACATCAAGATTAGTGGGACAGCTCTTCTGACAAGGCGCATCTGCACACTTTAGACACCTGTCAGTTAATAAAAGAAACAAAGCACACAGGCTACAATTAGTCCGCCCGGCGTACAATTTTTTTGCATTGCTTACTATATAGTGTAAAAGGTCTGGTCTACTCAGAACATGAGTGCGCAAGATCAACGCTTGAGCTTGTAAGCTTGAGACTGGCATGTTTTTACCACTAAATGAGTTGCCCTTTGCTTTAAAATGAGCTCATACTGCTTGTCTGCTTGTAGAAAAAAAAAAGACAATGGTGTGTTTGCCACCCTGACAAGCTGAACGTCCATCTCCATCTCCTGGGGAATCATTCTACAGTGAATAGTACACTGCAGCTCAAAGTCGCCATATTGGTGACAATGACAAACTAGTTCTGAATGATAAATAGGATCATTTGGAGGGGGATAATTAAATATTCATGCCCAATCAGAATGGATGCTTTGCCCATGGTCGTCAGTGTGTGTGACAGGAGGGGTGCGGCAGGGAGGGCTCCCGCTCCTGCTGTTGGCACACACTCATTAGTTTACACGTTAAAAACACACACACAGCTGTTTGTAACCCAGCACACTAATGATTTCAGATGATGTGGCACTGATTTGGAACAGTGCTCTCTCCTTTAGGGTGAGCAAGAAGGAAGAGAGGAAGGAAGGGGGGTTTGAGAGAAAAAGAGCGAGAGAGTGAGAGCAAGAGGGAGAGAGAGAGAGAGAGAGAGAGAGAGAGAAAGAGAGAGAGAGAAAGATTGAAAGTGAGAGGAGAGTGAAGGAGAAGCTGAGGGTGCATCATAAAGAAAGGATTTGCAGATGGGAAGAGAATGGAAAGAGAAAAGAAAAGACAATAGAAAGAGAGTAAAAACACAAGAGAGGCAGACTTCAGAGCAAAGAAAGGATAAACAGATAACAGAGATAAGAGGAAGAGAGTAAGGGGAGAAAGAAAAGAGACAGAGAGTCAGAGAGTGATAGAGAGAAAGACACAGAAAGAGAGATAGCGATTGAGAGAGAGAGAAAGAGAGACAGAGAGAGATAGAGAGAGAGTGAGAGAGAGAGATAGAGAGAAAGAGAGAGAGAAGCAGAGAGCGATAGAGAGAGAGAGAGAGAGAGAGAGAGAGAGAGACAGACAGAGACAGAGACAGAGAGAGAGACAGACAGAGACAGAGACAGAGACAGAGAGATACAGAGAGTGAGAGATGCATATGTCAAGAAAGAGGAGGAGTAAGGTTTGCTTCTTGTGGCCCCACCTTGTACCCCCACCTGCATCCTCAGAGACACTCCCCTACACACACGCATACACACACACACACACACACACACACACACACACACACACACA
>JBBMFX010000007.1:10701963-10704765 GCA_037832545.1 Rhabdalestes septentrionalis | reverse complement strand
ACACACACACACACACACACACACACACACACACACACACACACACACACACACACACACACACACACACACTTCCCTGCAGAGCAACACAAAGGCACATACACTCCAGCTGGACGCCTATAATAATCCCATCTCACAATGCTGCGGGCCCAGTGCAGACTAAAGTGCACAAGGCCGCCATTAATACCACTTATCACAGTGACAGCGGGGTAATTACCACAGTGCTGCGGCCAGGTAGAGCGGACTGGGGACAGGAGCCGGCGCACAGGACCAAGCAACAGCACCGCTATGTTTTATTAAACCTGGGTGGTTGATCATCAAGTGACATTAGTGTTGACCTATTTTCCTTATTTGACAATAAATTATCCTTGGCCCCTGGCATAATGGATATTGAAGCAGTGTTTGCCCGGGAGAAAGCTGAGGCTGGATGGAGGAGCACATGCTGCTAAAGCAGGAGCAGCTCTCTGAGGATGCCGGCCAGCGCCGGCCCTCTTATCTCCTCTGGCATGATTAATACTAAGGGTAAACAGTGAGCAGCTTCAGGAAGACATAGAGCCAAACCCACATAAATATCTCCCCATGCCTCCCCCCCATAAAAAAATATGTAATGTGCTTCTGCCAACATTCAAGTTACAAAACCTGCTTCATGTCCAACCGATGCATTATTCAAAATTCACTGGAACTGGACCATTTTCTATATGGCGTGCTATAGTGATGACCTTAAACAATGAAACAGTTTACAGTTTAGACATACAGCCTACAAAGCAGCCATTCCCAGGCAGGTCAAAGTGTACAAAAACATTCACAATTCAGATGAGATCTCGGAGATCAAAATGAAAATCTGTGCCGGGGCACCTTCAGTTGATTCAGAGGCTTTTTTGTCTCTTTCAAAAAATAAATAAATAAATAAATAAATAAATAAATAAACCTAGCTCTGGGGGGAAAAAAAAGTAAAATAACCTATTCCCTCCACTGTCACACCCAGCTCTGCACAATGGCCATGGACAAGAATCCCATTGGCTCTCTTTTTTTCTTCTCTCAAGGTAACATTAAAGACACTGGCTACAGACACATTTTAGGTCCTCATCTATCTCCTGTGGCCAGAAGCCCAAGTGCTTAGCAAATGTCAACAGAAAATAATGCACACACAAAGGCAATCTTATTTGTTCAAGAATGGCTCTAGGTCACAGCAATTCAAGCGGGCATGGCGAGCCGCTCTCCAAAAAAGAGAGGCTCACCGCGGAGTGCATTAGGTAGAGCACCACTGCTTTGTGCCCTATAATGCAATCAAAACACGGACTGTACACATGCTTTTCCAGGGCGCCCAAATAATCATGCAATAAGCATTGGCGAAATTGAAGAAGCTGTTGATTAGCAGACCATTGCAAGCTGATTTTTCCCTTCCCTTTCTTTCCTGCTCTCTTCCACTCTTTTGCTTGACTAATAATCAAAGGCTCTGAATGCTTTGTGTGATGAGTGTATTCCATGGCATTACGAAGCTCCGGTATGAGCAGGTAGCTAATCTTGTTATTCATTGTTTCTATTATTGCTAAGTCAAATGAGCTTGCAATAGAAAGTGGAATGCAATTCAATAAATATCCAGCCCAAGCCAGTTTGTCATTTTAATGATTGCTTCATGCTATACCTTTATGAATTAAACCATCTCTATAAATAGACAGAAACATTCAGTCGCCTTTTGGGAAACCTCATTTTGTTCTAATTCTTTGGGAAGGGGGGTTATCTTTTATTCAAGAGAGTTGTGGAAAGTCTGACAGAGAGAACCTTCAACTGAATTTTGGCAGAACCCAGTAGAACATACAACTGAATTTGGTACTGATGATGAAAATATATTGATGACATCTCGCATATTTTATTTCTATAATAAAGCACTCTTTTACTCCTGAACACAAACACGGCTCCAGCAAAATAGTGTAGATACATCAACATTTTAAATTTAAACCTTTGTAAACAACATCTTTGTAGTATATAGACATAGTTCAGGCTGAATGTTTTGTCCAAAATTTCCAAGTCTTAACTGTGACAAATAAATCAAATCTATTTACACATCGTGCTTCACCTCAGCGCTTACTCCTTAAACGTAAAAAGTACCCTTTTCACAACTGAGCAGCTTGACAAATTCATGATAATATATAAATAAATTCTCTTCCCTTTGACAGAATTTGTAAGCATCAGGAACCATTTATAGTGTGTCAAAATTACACAATGTACAGTACAATAGAAACTGTCCAAATAGATTTGTAATGATTTTTACATTAACTTACATTGAAATCTGTTTTGTGGAAATATGACAGATACAAAATATCTCATCATTAATAGATTTGCCTTATTTGTATGTAGCTTTTTACATTTGGAATATAATCATTTATAAATAAACATGTTAGTGAGACAACATTTTAAATTAAAATGCCTTGAGAAAGCGTGAAAAATACATATGTGAGTAAAAAATAACAAACATAGAACACAAGTAAATATAGGTGAATATGTGTTGAAAATCATGAATGCAGTAAAAAAAAAAATCTTTATTTTTGTGTTTAATAGAACACATGTAGCCTATGTGTTCTGATTTTTGACCCGTGCTCGAGTCCTTGCATATATTTGTTCATTTCCATTAGCAGCACACCTTATTTAACTTAAGGATGTATTGATTAGTCAAACCAGGTTTTGAATGATAACAACCAAGAACGCCAGGCTTCCTCAAGGAGAGCTTTGGAAATAGCTAATGGTTAAAATGTATAAAAGCCAAATCAATACATATTCTCTTTACTCTTCTGTTTTTAGTAA
>JBBMFX010000007.1:10684463-10696963 GCA_037832545.1 Rhabdalestes septentrionalis | reverse complement strand
CATTTTAATCGCTTACACTTCATCACATACAGCTGATGGCACAAGGCTTTAAAACTCAAACTGAATAGTGTGAACAGTATAACATGTGTTGGGGACTTCAGAGTCGAACTCGAACAAGACACACAGTATAACTCTGAAAAGAAATCCTTGCTCTGTCTATAATATCTGTACCATTACATCTATTAACTGACATTAACTGACAGAAGTCCAGGATGAATGACTGTGTATCACATTATGTGGCGTGTGCCTGTACATTCTTCTGCACAGATGCAGGAATATTTTGCCCTGTGTAAATGGCCTGGTGTTTGTTACTAAGACAGACTGCATAATGAAGCCAGATGTCAGAGTTTCACTACCTCCTCGTTCCGAAGGCCCAGGACACGGAGCCCTTGCATTCTTATGATCATGCGCACATAAAGGCACCCACCAGGTGCTTTGATGTTCCACATTATTAGCATTTAGGAAAGCTGAATCTTTCATCAAATTTTGTTGCTTGGCTCTGCAGGGGGGCGTTTAAAGAGGAATTACAATCAGCTGCATGCCAAATAGAGGTGGATGTAGGTCTCATACCCAAAGCTTTCTAGTTTTCGCTGTGTGGTTGTGTGCATGAGTGTGTGTATGTGTGTGTCTACTTGCACTGGCTGTCATAATCTTTGCTATAGATGTGGCCAATTAGCACACCCCGGCCCATTGTAATTCTGGCAAATACCAGACAATTCTTCATAAAGAGAATTCAATTAATTGCTATTTTGATGCTGTTTGTCCCTCCCTGATGACGTGTTTATCTCTGAGCTGTTTAAATTTCACTAGGAATTACGTTCATTTACATGCAGTTCACTGTAATCCTCCTCTATCTTTTTTTAATGAAGTTAAGGAGATTAAGGCAGATTTTGCTACAGCCACTGCACTCCATGGATTCCCTGTCATCTTCCCACAGAACTCCATGACTCCATTTCTGATGTGGTTCAGTGAGATTAAAGCAGATGAAAATGCACATTTAACACACTGGTTATTCTAAAAAAGGGGTACACATCTACTAGGCTCCTTATTGGCAATAAACTGTAAATGTAAATGTAAATGCTGAGAAAATAGCTTCGCTTAACCTTAATGTCAGGTGATATGTCAGTCAGTGATATAGTACATTTCTTGCATCGGATTAGATCGTTCTAACTGGGTGTGATAAATCAATCTGTGGTAATAAAAAATAAATAAAAGTGGAAACTTGCATCATTACAATTTTTTATACTTGCAAAAATGATATCATGTTTTATAGCATAAGTTGTACTCAGTGCATTTTACCTACGTTATCTAAATATCGCAAGTCCACATGTATTTGAACTTTGCATGAAAGAACTGAAGTGGGGGTGAAGTGCAGAATAATTAAAAAGATTTATCTAAGCATTTCTGGCACACTTCTTTGCCTCACTCCCCACCCATTATACAGCTGTAATCACACTTCATTTCACCCTATTGCATTGTTTTCAGCCTACCATAAAAATCAAAATTCATAGAATTTTAACACAAACAGAGGTGTACAATTACGTCTGCTTCCCATCTGGAGACACAATGGAATTGGATTTTAGCAAGCGGACCTAGAACAAACGTCAAACAAAAACTACTATCTTGATGTAAAGCTATGATCTCACTGTCTGTACTTCTTCTGATTGCTCTGTTCACAGGAAAGATTAAGGAAAAAATGTCAGTAAGGCCAGCTACACATAAAGTTATTTTAATTTTAACTCTCAGCTCTAGCCAACTATAAATACATAAATACATGAACTAAAGTTAAATGCCCCAGACTCTACCTCATTAATACATGCTGATAGTCAAAACAGTTTACAGTGCATCAAACACTTTGCATTTTTAGTACAGGAATATCTCAAAATATGCTAAGTGCTGAATAAATCAAAAGTCATTCCACTTCTTACAGCAACCCTGTAGTTCTATAAGATGTGTCTGAACTTTAATGTGAATTAAGAAAGCGTTTAAGCCCCCGTTCTCCATTCTCGGTGCAGCGAAGTTCTTTAGAAACAGAGTAGCTGGCAACAAAGAATGATTAGTATTTATGATACCAGTATTAGTAATACTTATGGTAGAATTTATATGTAAATCCAAGTTTGTTCATCATGATTTTCTAAAAAACTGAACTGTTATCATAATAACTGCATGGCTATTACTATTAATTATGGAAAAACTTGTAAAAGAACTATAAAATATTAGAATTATTAGAACATACTAGAATAAACAGAAATAAAAACTGGTGAGCACATTTTTCACGGCAGAAAGTGGACAGTACAACAGTAGAATAAAACTATGCCAACAGGACAGTATATTATTTACAAACTAGTATAAAAAATCTTTGTTTAAAAACTAGTATTACCTCTTGATTAAAACATTAGCACATGTTCCTGCCTTCCTAGTGCGCTACACTCATGGGTGTGTTGAAATACACATGAATTTCATCTAATTAAAAGACTTGACTAGTCAAACTAGGTGTCAAACTCTGGGAGAGGTTTGGAAAAGACTCCCCAACACACACATACGTAAAATCACAAATGTATTGTTTACTGCGCTATTTTTTTTTGTGTTTGTGTTTTAAAACTGATGGCATTTATATATTTGTGTATTGATGTAGCACTGAAATATTTGTGATAGGTTTGTATTCTGAAGTGTAGCAGTGCTGCTGAGCACTAGAAGGCGTGTGCTTTTTGCAGTATGGTCTCCCAGAGTCTTGCTGCTCCATGTCTTCAGCCACATATATGATCAAGGTCTGGCTTGATGTATGACATTCGACCAAGGTTGCCATCATGCACAAGGAGAAAACAAAACAACAACAACAAAAAAAGCACAAACATAAGCAGTCGAAGACAAAACCTTTTGCCGTAATGATGTTTTGAGTAGCTGAGGCCCAGAGGAAGCACTGTCACATCGGTGGAGTGCAGCATACCCCAGGTAGCCATGAAACAGACATGCGGCCCTGGGGGAAGGTTTCTCCCCTCACATATAAACACCTCGGAGAGGCCGGCCAAACGGTGGCAATAAACTCATTTGTTCCTCCACTAATGAAGAATGACTACCCCCCGCCCCCCGCACATGCACACTCTTCCTATTTGCCACATCTGTGACTGTTGCCATGGCGACCCGGTCTTACCTCATGGCTTCCCGAAGTGCTCCGCGCTCACTCAGAGTTGTGTGTTTGATGTCATCGAAATTATTCTCCAGCTTCACACAGCTCTGGGAGAGAAAGAAAGAAAGAGGGGGATGGGATGAAGGAGCAAGTGGTGATATTTGTTTGGATGTTAGCGTCTGATGCAACTCATTGATCGGGGCTATTACACAGGCTTCGAACATAATCCACTTCAGCATCAACACTAAGGCCCCCCCACCCCCTCGCTCCCTATATCCACATTCAAATCGCAAAATACTTCCTGAGGCTGGCCCGCAGGATTCATTAAATGAATCAACTTCCGGTGCGGTGAAAATGTTGGAGTTTCAGGGGCCGGCACGCTGTTGCCTCCTCAGCCCCTGACCCTTGGAAGCAAGAACGGGGCTGGAGAGGGGCCTGCTGGTATTGACATGTGGGTGATTAGTGAGAGGTGGCTTTTACCTCTCAGCTCTACTGATAAACACCATGTTCCTCTCTGATAAAGCACAATGCACTGATACACACACACACACACACACACACACACACATACACACACACACCCTGATCTCTCCACTCACACTCAAGAGCAGGAGTCATTACCTCTGATAACCCTCACTGACAAACAATCAACAACTGCTATTGCACACTGTGGGTCACTAAGAACACAACAGGACTGTTAAGTAAAAAAAAATCTGTGCACAGTTGCAACTTTTGGCCAACACACTCTACATCGTTCAAAAAAATGTGAAATATTGCACTGCGGTGAAACATTTTTTTCTAGATATTATACTGGCCAGTGTGTTAAAATTGAGTTCACCAGCCAATATGAGTCACATGTCGTTCCTTATTTTAGAACTGGAGACTAACATTGCGAACCAACACTAGAAGCCAATAGTCACCCAAAATGTTTCCCTACAACCACTCAGACTGCATCCAGGTCTGGCAAAGACTGGCATGCACTTTAGGACCTAGTACTTATGACTGTGGGATATGTACAAAAGCTCATTGTGGACATTCATTATTTTTGACAACATTAAGGCTGGAGGAAAAGTCTTCCATATTTATTCCCTGTCAGAAAAATGGACAAGAGATCAACACTCCCACTCCTGATGTGGCTTGTGAAAATGGATCTTATTGTATTAAATGACTGCCCACAGCATTTCACTGCATGTAGACGTGCTGTTAATGTTTTATACCTCCCAGGCATGCTGTGTCCTAAACCAAATTGACAAGCTACTGTACCCTTAACGAAGAGCTGGATGTGGTTTGAGTGAGTGGAGAAAAGTCTGGGGGATGTATTCACGGAAAAGGTTTGGGTGTCTATAGACCTCGAGGGATTGATGGAAATGTTAGTCTCAAAGTTCTAGTGATAAAGTAAGAGCATGTTTGGACTCCAAATGTGTCTTGGATGATCAGCTGAATCTGGGGTAAGTGGAAAATTGGGTACATTTTATGTTTTGCTAAACTGCTCCTTTAATGCCATTTGTGTGAGTCTCCATATAGGGAATACAGTAAGAAAGATTACAGTTCCTGTCATTTGAAATGGTGGCTATTTGCCTTCTCAGTGCACCAGCTATGATGTATTCAAAGGCGAGATATTGATATATGAGAGCCATGGCACACTAGAGTGACTTTTATTTTGCTGATGTAAATAATATAAATTTTACCCAAGCAAGTTGCTGACTGCACTGGCAGCGTGGTGTTAATTCAGGCGAAAGCTAACTCACTTTTCACTGAGCACAAAAAAGGGCGCTGGCACATTGCATCGAGATCCTAGTGCCAAAGAAAAAAAGTTCACTAATTTTTATTGATATCTAATGTGGATGATTACTCTCAAAGTGCAAGTCAGTGACTTTTTAAATTGAATTCGCCCTGCATCCTCCGCTGATGTCTTCATCTAATTGAGCGGCATTAACAAATGTTTTGTTTCATGTTGTTCAAACAATAAAAACACAATGATATGGAAATTGATAATTATTGCACTGTCTTGGCTCATGGGTGACATGGTAATATTGCATCTAGCAGCAGTGTGGCTGCGCTTGGAGAATATGTTGTGTGGGCGAACCACATGCACGTGACCTCCACAATGCTTTCGATTCTCGAAACAATAACTCAATAATAGCATTTATATATATGTGATTCATGCTGCAGAGAGAGAGAGAAGCCTGCAAATCCATTACCTCTCTCATATAGGGCATGAGGCAAACACTCAAATGTAACAAACAGATTGAAAATAGTGGATTTCAAAATACTTATGAATAGACGTACAATGGGGTGGGTAGTTGGGGGGAGGGAGGGGGTAAAAATCCACAAATAGAATAGAAGATAAACCTGAACCCTCAGCTAATGTATATAATTTGTAACTATTCTGATTCAGTCCTTCTGACATTTGAATTCAAGTTCATTTGTGCTAAGTGTACTTAATCAGACCCACATAGTGAAATATGGGCTGCCTATGATACAGCTTATAAAAGGTTTAGTCATCATTGTGCCTTGCCAATAGTTAGAATCACTAGCTACTTGTTGAAAACAGCCATAAAAAGTGATTCAATGCAATGCCGGTTCCATATAAGTTAAAGAAATCTCTTTAATGAAAGCTCATGACAGGGTGAAATCAGCCATTATGAGTAAAAGCTACTCAGATTATTCCTGGGCCGCCACTACTGTACACAGCTAACTGAGCAGGCACAAAAAAGCCTTTTGTGTATTCCTTTGTACATTAAGAAGCATAGAAATGTGCTGAGAGGAAAAAAAAAGCTTATTAGGGGTTTCTATTAACATCAAACCCTAACGTTATTCATGTAATCTCCCCTCCCCTCCAACAGGATGGCTTAGACACGGAAGTGTTGCCAGTGTAATCCTTAGAACTGCTGCTAAATCCTATGAGAGGGGAGCAGAGAGGGGGAAGCTGTGGGATTATGAGTGGGGGGCGAGGGCTGTCTGTTGTGTTCAGGCTGATAAAACCCATCGATCACTAGCGCCCCAACGCCACCCTATCCCATCCCCCGTCAAGCCAAAACCCCACCTTCCCATTTATCCGGTGCAGAGCAGCAGGCTGGCATTTGATCAGGCAGGAGCGATCGATACACAGGTTGATCAGTGGCATGTAATGGTGCCAGGTAGTTAGAGATAAGTAATCAGCCTCCTGGCCCACCGCTTCATTTTCCACTTTACAATGCACTAACTGCCTGCTATTGGGAGCAACGCCCCCTGTTGGCCACCAGTGTCGCCAGGCTAAGGGCAGTGGTTAGACTGGCGCATTATGTCTTAAAGAGTATATCACTACATAATCATTGCAGTCATTTGACAAGCACCCTTACAGTTGTCATAATGAATAAAGTGAGACAAACTTCCTTTTGATGCCTTAATATATTCTGAAGAAAAAGAGAAATTAATCTCCTCTCTTTTATAACATTCGAATGGTTTAATGAGCAATCTGTCTTCCGATCCCTTGACTATTAGAGGCATGATCCATTTACTTTTATCTGAGAGTGATGGATTGGAGCATTTGTTCTTCATTTTACTCCATCTATTTCCCTTCATCAGTGGAACATAAACCTGGCAACGGTGCTGATGCAGCCTCGTTCATAATGCTTCATGAGAGGAGAGATGATTCCACATGCAGAGATTAGACTGCAGCCACTGGGCCTGCTGCTGTGCATCTCTTCCCTTCTAATAAAGACAAAGCATAATAAGCTCAGTGTCCAGGTTCTAACAATATCTAACAGCATACTGAAATCCAGCCATGCTGCAGTCTTGGGTTTGATGGAATTGAACTGATATGACTAGAGAATTTTAAAGCTTTTTTATGCTTTATAAGAAAATGCACACAGTAAAATTTTAATTAAAGTAATTGCTATTAGTATTTCAACTTGAATTTTTAAACTTGAATCCTTCGAACAATTGTCTCTTTCATTGGGGTTCATTACAGCAGTTACCTCTGATGCCTAATACACTTTCAACAGGCAGTGTCCATCAGCAGTTTAGGCCTCAGACACAAAACGGTGAGGATTACCGAGAGAAAATGCAGGAGTGCACACACACACACACACACACACACACACACTAACTCACTGTCGCTATGGAACTGACACACTCATCCTCTGGCTTGTATAGATGGCTATTCTATGAGGCACATCTCACTAAAACACTGGGGGATTTGGTGGGAGAGATTTAGACATGCTCACTAAGAATGGCACTGATAAAGAGAAGTCATTCCTCCTTTCTTCTTTCTTGTTTTTCTTTTTTTTGTTCTCAAGCAGGGAGAAATAAAAAAACAAAACATTAGCTCCTGCATCTCGAAAACATACCTGCCCTTCACTCGCAGCTTGGGGATCGTAATGCAATCTGGAGACTCATTAAATTGGATTAGACCATACAGGCAGATTATTAAAACCAACCCATCAGTAAACAGCGCTGTTATCTTCAAAAACAAGGGCACTTCAAGTGTGTTTCCTCTCCCCATCTCTTTGCACCTGCTGCAAAACTTGTACTTGTTTGTGTTTGGTAGATTATCTCTGGCTCCAACCTGTGCTGTTGAAGCAGAAAGACAAATATTGGTAAGCCTCTGGTCAGCTAATAGCTTCAACTCAAACTGGGCTCTGTAAGGGATGACGCCTGCGGGGAAGTGTTGCAAAATTACCTCGCTGATGACGTGCCCCCGAGCCCGGAGGACGCGAGTGAAAAATCCCAAGCACCTGGGCCCTGACAGACCAAGATAACAGCTGGCTATAGCCACCATATTTCTCAAGAACTCATTTGGAATCTATGGACATTCTCTGTTCATAGATTCCCTATAAAATAAAGTTTACAGCCCCTCTAGCATCCCAGAGATTCCACAGAACAATTATGACGATGCTTCTGGGCCCAACAAAACTTATTTTAAGGATCACTAAAATGGCCATTGCCTTTTCTTTACGAAGAGGATAAATCTGCTTCGCCTCGATCAATTCGGGCGAGCGGTGTTATCGTCACCAGCTCGACACACTCAGCATTCTGATGAAGGAACTTACAGCATGTGCTGGTCAACTACACCAGGAAAAGAATGGCATTAAATACAGGACACCATGAGCAATGATCTTGGTTTTACTGCATGTCCTCGTACAGCGACAGCAGATGAGAGCCCATTCTTCTTTTCTTTGCTTCCATTATAATAGCTCATATCAATATTCAGACACGACAAAAAGAGCATTACAGCGTGTTACTGATGGAGATAGGTAAAGACACACCTAATACTGCAAACGCACTGGCCTAATGTTGGGTCTATAGGATGGGCCACATTATGAAGTAAATCAAGTCCCCAGTCTATGGCCATTGATTAGAATGATAAATTAGGCAGTTTTACTTAGCAACAGTGCAGTCAGTGGGGAGGAGATAATCTCTCCTACAAAATACTTCCATCTTGTTTTGTGTCTACATCAAACAAGCCCAAGTCTCAGTTGCCTTAAAAGGACAGACGAGCAGTGTGGCCACCTGCCAAAAAACAAACACTTCAGCTGCACACTGGTCTTGGGAGATATTCCTGAGACTTTGACAGCATGTGCCTGGAATCCTAAGATAATTTTGTTTGAGTGTGTCTCCATGTGTGTGTCAGTGTGCCTGTATGTGCACATGTGTGTGTGCAAGACATCTGTATGTACCTTACCCTTGTTGTTTCTTATACTGTAGCATTGTTTTAACATGGACATTACTTTGAGCTGCTCTATTGTTCCATGCATGAAAAATGTCCAAAATAATCTTCCATTATGCCTTTGCATCTGTGTACATGTGCATATGTATGTGTAAGATATCTGCATGTAGTTTATCCATCTTATTCCTTTTAATGTACCACTATTTTAAAGGGTCTGCCTGCAACACATGTCTTGTATTTGACCTTTTCCCATAAGGTCCATTTATAATAACAATAACAACACCAACAGCAACGACGACGACGACGACGACGACGACGACGACGACGACGACGACGACAACAACAACAACAACAACAACAACAACAACAACAACAACAATAATAATAATAATAATAACAATAACAATAACAATAATAATAATAATAATAATAATAATAATAGTAATAATAGTGCAATTTATTTCCCATCTACTTAATATTCAGAATGTTCCTATATTTGTAAGACTGACATACATTAATGGCCTGATTGGTTACCCTGTACTGTGTCTCGTTAAAAAAATAAAAGAACTGACTAAACTGGCATAGACTGAACAGGTAAATAAAATGTGTTCATGACATTAAAAATACAGTCAATTCTAAATGAGTTGTTTTTGCAATCTAGTTCCATGCACAGTCCAGCCCATATGGGTGGGCTCAAACAATACATTTTTTTATTGTACATATTTTTACACAGTAAACCAAACCTAACATCTCCCTTTATCATGTATGTGTCTAAACTGTTCACGTGATGTTGGGTATATGCATATTTATGATCAAATGATTAAAAATGATCATATTTCAGTATATTTTTATAGTGCATGTTAAATAAAGTATCTGTCAGGATATACATTTTTATGCTTGTTGTTGTTTTAATTTTGTATGTTATAAGTATGCATATATATAATTTTTTATTTTTTGCTTTGTTAGGTTTTTGATATTGTTTTATTGTGAGGGTAAAATGTACAAAATTCTATTATGTCTAGGATGTTGTGTATAGCTGAACATTTCTGAGAACAAGTGAAGAGTAAAAAAAAAAAGTCACATCACATAACCTCACCAGAAGGGGTCCACTTCCGAGAAAACAGGCGGTCTAAATTTGGAGGCCGTACAAAGTCCCTGTGTTCTACTGCTCCTAACTGGTCAGTCAGTGAGTGTGTTTGTTTTTGTGTGTTGAGTGTGTGCGTGTGGATTAGACATCAAGTTTCTCTGCCATGTGCTAAAAGTCAAAGGTTAAAGGTGATAGAGGACACTCACATCACAGCCTCTCTCAGCATTCCGCTTCCAGTGTTTCTTCTCAGCTTTTTTGGCTGCGGTAGAGTGGAGCGCGGCATGACTCTTCACCTTTGGGTTGAGGGCCAAGATGCTCTACACAGAGAGAGAGAGAGCGAGAGAGAGAGAGAGGTTAAGGAATGTTTCCAATATGATAACAGTTCCATATTTTTTGGTATTCATGCCAGAGAGGAAGAAATCTGTGGTGGAGGCTAGTGTGTGCGCTTGTGTGTTTGTGTACTCGTGTGCGTGCATGTGTGTGTGTGTGTGTGTGTGTGTGTGTGTGTGTGTAAATCTTCGGACAATCTAAGGCCAAACCCAACGCTCTGAGGTATAAACATGGAGGAGTTTCACAGTTCAGGGATCCAGAGTGCTGTTAGGCCAAGTCCAAAATGCTTTCAAAGGCGCAAAAGAGACTTTTCCAAATGCTTGTCCCTCGTAAACAATAAAAACTACAGGCTCATTTCACTCAGGGCACAAGAAGAATGCATGCCATCCAAGTCTCCCCACATCCAAAACATCCCCTTACAAATGCAGCCCATATAACAGCCATTTCTCCAATCTCACACACATTCCCATCCTACACTGTACACAAAGCCATTTCCTATCCATTTGTATATCAAATCATTCTTCAATCGCTTTCGAACCAACATGCCATAACTGTTCTTTATTCAACAGGGAGGTTTTGAAACAACAAAAATACACCCTTAACCAACACTTAATGCTGAGCTTCAGTGGTCTTACCAGTCCTTGACACCACAAAGCATGATAAGAGCCTTCCAGGCATGAATGCATTATTTAAAGGGGAAAAATCAGATGAATGAACTGTTTTTTTGCAATCACTCTCGCAGAACCCCTGATGTTCATCAGAACTTCTAGAAGGTCCGGGTCTACCTAAGAGCTGCCCCCCTCCAATCTGCCCTTCCCTACTACACACACCTCCAACAAGATGCCCCTGTTAACAGCCTGCATGGCCCGTCGTCCCGACAACAAACAGCCGAGCCATGTAACCCTCCATTACAATCAACAGTGCCCCCACTCAGCCTGGACCAAGTGCTCGTGCCGGCGGGCGTGGAAATGAATCTGTAATCATGTCACTCGCCACTGTAGCAGATTAACCACACACAGCCCACACAAATCTAGTGCACTGTACTGAGAGAGGCAACCACACAAGAGAGCAGCAGAGAACAGGAAAAGAGAACAAGAGAGAGAGACAGAGAGAAATAAAAAGTGAGTGAGAGAAGCAATACCCAGCAGGCTGGTCTACTAAGGAGTTTTTTTTATAAGCTTTTGTCAGTGCCTCCCATAAAGCACATACCACGTGTATAGGTATACAGTAGCCTTGCCATTTCTCCACAAAGACACTGCTGAACAATGAATACTCAGGCTTATACATTTTCTGGTTATAGCGGAGCTCTATCCCAGAAGACTTCATCCTGAATATTCCAGTTGATCTTCATCCGAAATAAATTCACTGTTCTTCATAAGAGCCCAACATAGCTATACATTATCTTTTACATTCTGTTTTTTTCCCCCTCTTTTCTTTCTATTTTACCCCCCGCCAGCCCCTGCCACCAGCAACCCACCTCAATTAGTGTCCCGCAGGCGATGTGACAACACATAAAGCTTTGTCTTTTCATATTTTCACAGTAGGCTGGATGAAAGCCCATTTCAGCTGGATGTATGTGGTGTTAAAAGGGCAAGCCGCCGTTTCTCTAACCTGGCTCTTTCCTGCAGAGTGCCAGCCACCTACATCTCATGCTAAATGAAATGTCCCACTTTATGCAACGGCAGACATCATCCTATTAATTCTTTAATTTCACACCTAATAAAATGTAGTTAAAGCGCCGCGTGAGCTACATATTGAAACAATAAAAATACACCTCTTCGGGTTTTATTGTGTGTTAAGGACTGCATTACTTATCCATTTTCATATAATGTGGTGTGGATAAGCCAATGTATTCTTTGGGCAGATTCTTTAGGTAAACTAGAGGAGGTAATGGCCTGGCGGCTCAGAGACACACAACACACTGCTCACTACAATCAGGCAGCAGGAGACTAGCCAAACAAATCAAATGGAACAGCAAGCATAATGTACAATTGCAAGCAAAATATAAAACAGATCCGCTTTCAATACTAGACATAATCACCACTGGTCACTGGTCATGAGACTCATTGTACTGACCATTGCTTAGACCCACCACAATCTGTAGGACAAAATGGGAATTTCAACCCAGCCAAGGTAACAATTCTCACTTTGAGATTTGTTCCACGCAGTGCTTTTTAAAGAACTGGGTAGGTTTGTTAAATCCTTACAGTATAAAAGATGAAGTAAAAGGAATACAGTCATGTGAAAAAATTAGGACACCCTTTGAAATCATGTGGTTTTTTGTAACATTTTTAATAAATGGTTAT
>JBBMFX010000007.1:10660602-10684363 GCA_037832545.1 Rhabdalestes septentrionalis | reverse complement strand
CAGAGCACAATAGACCCTGGAGACATTTTCAAGATAAGTGGCATGTGCAATTTTAGTTCAAGTTTAAGTTTAAAACATAAAAAGTCATGCCATATTGAAATAAAATATTACCTGTTTATGAAGCGTAAAAAAAGAAAGCAACTTAATATTATAATGGAATTAAAACTGACTTATTTATGCAGTTACTAGGTATTTTATATAATTACTATACACTGTTGTAGTTGTTTCCTCTGTAATAGGTGTTAAAGCTTATTTATATACACAGCTGTTCGATGTTCTGATAATAAATAGGACTCACTTAGAAACAAGTGCTGAGATCTAATCTATCATGATAATAATATAATAATACTATTACTAAGCTTTAAAATGAGATTTAAGGTGAATATCTCAATGTATTTGATCATATTCAGACTACTGAAACTCCTAATACCACAAGGAAGAACAAACATGATATCAGCCAGTGTGGACCCTTTCAGGTTTTGTAAAAACTGGATTGTTTTCTTTTTCTGTTTGGTTTCTTGTTTCAATATCAGATCATAACCGCTCAATAATATATGCCCAAGAAGTGTCAAAAGTGCTTCATTTTCAGATATTGATCTTGAATATTCTAATATTCAATAAGGATATTAAAACCTTCGAAATGTTTGACTACTGAATTTAAAATAAAGCTCCATCACCATCATCATTATTAGGATAACTGAAATAAAACAAGGTAATGAAATGTGTGTGTGTGAAAATCGATAGTCACAATTGCTGGAGGCTTTCAAACTGTGTCAAATCTTAATTTCCAATGAGTGCAGTGTGCAGAGATTGCAAGTTTGTGCTTCTGCTGCTGAGTCAGCATTTAGACTGTTAAACGATGGAAGTGTGGTTTAATATAACCGCTCCGTTATTTACATGGTTTTTATGTTTTTGAGCATACTGATAATTGCACTTCTTTAATATCATATTTTGTGCAGGCCTATATCACATTCAGTATCTTCTGCTGATCTTGGTTTCAGTATCAGTACCAGATTTAGTATCAATACGTGAAATTGGATCAGTGTTTGCTTTGGTTGATGGGTACCAAATACGTTTTGACTGACTATGGATGGAATGTAAATTTTAGCTGGACGGCAGAGGATGAGGTGACTGGCACAAGACACAAAAAAACCAAAGGGATGAAAAGGTTGCATATATCTGCGAGATATCACACAGATGTTTCTCTAAGTGTTTTCTGTAAAGCTTCTCTCTGCCTATAGCAGAGGATTTAACTGAACACACTCTCTGAAGTGCCACTTTTGTTTTTCTGGATCCACGAGAGCCTTGCATCCAGCCCTGTATTGACCCTCTCTCCTCAAGTGGAAAATGTACAAGAAAAACAGATTCATGTTGCAGCCAGGCTAAAGGAAACACTAATGATGTTTGACAGAGCTTAATCTGCCACAGCTACAGAGCGGTTTAAGTTGAGAGAAGAATAACACATCGGAGGGCTCCTGTCAAAGCTGAGCACGCAGAGAAGATATTGAGAATATGCATCACGTGGGGGTGGAAAATGCATGGACATTTAAAAACACACTAATCTGAACATATGCAGGTTGTTTTTAAACATGGCCTAGTTAATGAGCATGTGATGTCAAACGTTACGCATGGCCACCAGTGAGATCAATACCTCACAGAGACAGGGTATACATCTGTACGCCTTAATCAATACTGCATGTACTGCAGGGCTACGGTGTTATTTCTACGACTCTGCACCTGAAGGCGGCATGAAAAAACAGTATTTGCAGTATAAATTCTAGCAGTGGGCACACGCTGCTCTCCGTGTTGGCCTTTCTCTCGCACAAACATGCAGGAGACTTCACTTCTTTCCCCAGGTGGACTCTCCGCTGCACTGCAGTTAATAAATGTCAGAGGCATGCACTATCTAAGACAGGCATAGATTCCTCCCCTAGTTATTGAGAACCCCTTCGTGGTTCCCTAGCCAAACAGAGACTGTGCATTATCAAACAATTTTTAAAACACAAAACAGCCTGATCTCCCCGTTGTTTGTGTGACCTTTCCAGTCGGAGTAGGCCGCAGCAGCACTGGGGGACTCACGCACTCGGCCGTCTTTGCGCATGGCCCATCTGTGTGTGCCGCACGGTACCATGGGGAGCCGCCGCGTCTGCCTCTATCACTCTTCGCTGATCACACGGGCCCAAGCAGATGGGAGATCAATAAGCGCCTCGGCCCCAGCCAAAGCATGCAAACGCCAGCCCCTCTGAGGAAATCAGATAGGGGGGAAGTGGATGATGGACAGAGGGAAGTGGCAAATCAAATTCAGCTGCAAGCGGTAATTAATGACAGGATGAATTGGGCACAGAGTCCAGTTGCATGCAGCACCAAACAGCAATCTGACAAACAAAGGGTGCTTTCACCCATCCACAAAGTGGACTACATGCATCACAGCCTGATGATGGACCCAACTGACTAATTAACCAATCCATGAATAACTCAAAAGTACGCCAGGATCAAATTAGGCCAAGTGCACAGCCTCCATACACCACCATTCTGCCTGTTTTCGCCCAGGCTTGCTTTGAGGTGGAGAGGCATGCCTGAAACATTCATATGGCTATTAACAAAGCGGTTGGGCTTGCCCTTTCCCTGTCTAATCAATAGTAGCACCATATTGTGCAATAAATTACCTTGACCTTCCTCATCCTCTCAACCAGACAGACCTCCCACAACTTAGTATGCATGAGGCACCTCTGCATTTAGCATGCATGAGGAGCGCACGGCTAAAACTTAACTCCTTCCTGCATTAATCCTCTGTTTAAAAAGAAAATTATTTACAGCTCAGAGGTGGGGAATAGTTAAACATGAGCTGGCAATCCACACGCTCCGTCTTCCGCGAGAATCAATAGAGGAATTTCCACATATTGATTGGCCGTTAGTGAAATAAAGCGCTGGCCCGCAGGTCAGCAGTATTAAATATAGGCTCTGAGTATCATTCAGTCGCTTTATGATAAGAAACTCGACACGAGACGCACAGGTAGCTATTAGACATCTAACAAAATTGCCTGATTCGACCCTATACTGTAGCACCATAGACTACAGGGTAGTGTTGGGAATGTGATGATGTTTATCATGATCACAATATGCTTGTGAATAATAATCCTAGCTTATTTGGTTTAGTGCATAGCAGCGTGAGGATCACGAAACCAGAATCATTCCATTTACAGTTTTTGATAGTACTTTCTAAATGCAGTACCACTGGTTCTTTTTCATCCATTCCAACATAACAGAAAAAATATTCGAAACAAAATGTCCATGTCCCTGGGATTAATATAACAGTTAATATAACAGTAATTAATAGGCAGTGCCCCTCTCTAAACATAGCATTATTTTGTTAAGGCTTTACTGTCACGTGAAAATGTTGGGACTACCCATAAATAAAGGTGTTTTTTAATTGGCCATACAGAGGTGTTATTTATGCAGCTACACACACTGCCCAACTTACAAACACCTTCCTTGTACATACAATCTCTAGTCATGTAATGAGGTCCCCTTACCTTAAAGCTTCACCATATTGGTGTACAATTACAGATTGAAGCTCATCTGTTGTCACACACAATTTGTCAGATTTCCTCTTCTCCATTCATCACAAAGGGCCAGAGTATTGCTGACACAGGTTGTGCATGACAACAGATGGGCTGAGAGTAAAATGGTCATTGCTTCTGCTGTCAGCTTCAACTGTGGAAGATTACACTCACAATCAACTAAACTAGATGGACTGCATTGAAATGCATTTTATAACCTCCATAAAGAAGCTGAGAGAAGAGATTATCTAGGTCCAAGCAGACTGTATGAACTTACCCAAATAGCAAAAGGTCTGACCACTTCAACAGGTGACAGAACACCTTTGAATTTTGTAAATGTTATGTAAGGTTTTAAAGACAAAATAAATTTAGAAGACCATGTAAGAGGAACAGAAGGACACATATTGTGGCTTGTTGCAATAACTTCTTGCAGCTGTTCCTTGGTTGAACAGTGTCTACATGTAATTATGAATGAGCCAACAAAACTTTGATCAGCCGGTCAGCTTGCGCCCCTTCACAAACAAATCGCAAAAAGTTAGAGATTTTTGTGCCCAGCCCATTTTGAGGGGGCACGAGTGCAAAGAGGCACAACCACCTAGGGGTACAAACTTATGTCAACCATGTACCATGTGGAGCGGTTAGGTTGTCAAAAAAAAATTGAGAAAAAACGAATAAACACTTTATGGCAGTCATAATACACATAATTTCTTCAATAGCTAGTGTATTTACATTTTTTTTACATGTATTGTGTATTATTATGTCATGCCTACTGTGTAATATCTAGCCAGAGCTTGCTGTTTTTGCACCAATTCATTTTATAATGCCAGTTGTATAGGTACATGCACCTAGAATCCCAGTTTTATTAATACAAATACAGCATTTATGATTGTATATTTTCCTGAATGATCATAGTAATTCTCATACACACTGCAAGGTTTGACCTTATTTTCAAGACTTTTGATTAGCCAGACAGATGGAAAGCATACATCGTTCACTCTGAAGCTTTACCACCGAGAAGGAGAACCATAGTTTACATAGAGTAAAGAATTAGTTCTACATAAGTAGGTGTGGACAGAGCTGTTTCCTTAAAAGCACCTTCAGATGACATTGTCCGGTGAGAAGCCGAGGGAGCAGAGGAGGCATTAAATCTCTTTCCATTATGCATGTTTTTACACACACACAGAGTACAAAAGGTGACCTATAGATCACATATGAACTGCAGGCGTGGGAGCAGACGGGTTGTATCTTCCATTTGCTCTTTAAAATTAAGAACCAGAGGCTATTAACCAGTAACCCAAGCCTGGCCGGCTTCTATCCACCAATCAGAAGCCTCATAAAGACTTAGGAGGCTCAAAGCACTCATGAAGGACAGTAAAGAAAAAAAACATATTTAGAACATCCAGTCCTTCTCCCTGTCAAGCAATTCAGTCAAGCTATAAAACAGCCACAGACATATAATGAATACATGGTGAAATGTCAGGTGAACGAGCATCAAGGTCTGCAGTGAAACTTGACATATACAACAAGGCTGTGTAATGTGACACAGCACTACTCTGTGAACACACTAGTGCATTTTGCAGTTATAAAATCCCTCACATGACTAATTGGTGGACCCATGAGGGGTCATGTTTGAGATCATCTTGATTTGCCCTAAATTATTTATGTTTATTGATTATTCAGACTTGATTCAGCAAACACTTAGAGAAATTCTGTTCGTGAGGACACTTACATGATAGAAAGTTATCTCATTTGCAAATTGCATTCTAATGTGATAGTAGGATTATACAATAGGTCATATTGCACTAAAATTTAAAAAACAATCTATTGTGTAACTCTAAACGACAGGTGTCCCTAACTTTAAGAATCCCATCCATTTCTTGTTTTGCTTTGTTTGGCTGTTTTGTTTTCCCTGAGGTCCACTTATGACATTTGTGATGACTTACGTACCAAAAACAATCCAAATTAATTGTTATATCAGCCTCTCGCTATCCCTTATGATAAAACAGGTTGTTTTTGTTTCTGTGCATTTTTGATTAGCTGCCTTGTACTGTGGAAGAGCAGCCTGGGCTAAATCTCACTTTACTTTAAATGGATGGGAGAAAAGCTGCAGGGGTTTTGCCTATGTGTGTAAAATGTTGATTTTCGCAACATAAGTTCAAAATAGGTTCAAAAAACATAGTTCAAAATAGGCCATCTTTGCAACTTAACTCTCATGACTATCCTGTATGTACCATATAAACTGGGAATGGGAAAATTACAAAGTCTAGACACTAAAATATACTCTTCTTTTGAAAAGTGAGGCCGTTCTGATTTTCCAGTTTTAAAAGGCCATTTGTGCTATAATGTTGAAATATCATTGATATGATTGCAAATTGTCCGTGATTTTCTCCGTATATCATGAGGTGTTTAAAGGGTTAACAAGACAAACCCTGGCCATCTGCTCTTCCTCCTTACAGCCTCGCAGAGGGAGTCCAGGGGAGTCGGTCCTTCAGTATGTATCAGTTGCACTCTCCCTTTCCCGGCACCAGTGAGCTCACTAGTCACTCAGTATAACATTCCAGCCCGTAACGCTGTGGGCCCTCCCCTCTGCCTGCCAATCAGGACCCTTAGCCACTCACAGAAGAGTTCTAGGCATGCCTGAGACAAGCCAGGCACCCCATAAGCCAGTTTAATTCGGTAATGGCCAATATGTGCCAAAGCCTCATTATTTGGCCTTTGAAACGGTCCCTGGCCATGTTGAGCCTCGAAAAACAATTAGCACAGAAACAGAAGGTAAATGAACTGTAAAGAAATCAGGACTTGATGAGCGAGGCTTTATCTGCTCTCAGTGGAGGGAGAGAGAAAGAGAGAGAGTGAGACAGAGAGAGAATGGGGAAGAAAAAACAGGTTCAATATGCCACATGCTCCATGGGTGTGTAAGCAAGCCGGCTGGCCTGAGGGTCCCTGGGCAATGAACTCCACTAAGGGGGACCGAGTTTGCGGACGAAGATTGTAGGAGACAGAGGAGTCACATGAGATCAGGTGAGCGTGCGCTGGCCCCTGAGGGTTAAAAGAGGAGGAGACGGCAATAACGCATGAAGCGGAAAAGCAGGCTGAGGGTCTGCAGTGTGGCTCCAGAAGGCTGTCTCCTACCACGCTCGTGTTCAACAGCAAGCATGAATTTGTGATGGGCTACAGGCTCTGATTGATTAAAAGAGCAATCCAACCAAGCTCTGTCAGGAGTTCAATTATTCCTTCACCACTTCAGTGCCACCAGCTTGATAGTGCCCGTCCATGTGCCTCCAAAACAACACCAGTACGCCGATATACTAAAATCGCCAGAATACGCTACATACGAACAGTCCCACAAACTGGCACAGCGGATCCACATCACATCCACGTCATGCGAGCTGCGCAAATAACGGCTAAAAACAATGGCTGACGAAAATTAACAAGCCATGTGTTAATTGGGGACTTCTGGACATGTCCAGCCTTGTTGGTTCTTTCTGGACTAAGCATGTTGGATAAACTAATATATATCCAAATATCCAACAAAGAAGATGTTAAGCATGTAAACACGATGATGTGAATATAGTAGTCAAACACACCCCCTATGTAAACCCCATGTAGGGCTGGAGAACAGCACTGGCAGCCTTGGTGATTAGCAATGACATACAAGCCTTTTCAGTGACCAAACATTTCCATAATATTTCATTTGCATTTTATTTTGGAGCAATCTCCTGTCAATGTTCCAGACGTCTACTGAGAGAGGAGCCCTGGAGTGGCACCAAGGTCTGCCAGAGGAGTCATACCTCTTTGTTTAAATGCTGTATTGCTGTGGGTTTTTTAATGAACTCTAATGGCGATCCAGGAGGATTTTAATTAATCTACACGCACACACAAAAGGGTCCCACATTTAGCGCTTTCAGAAGAGCGCCTGGATATTAAAATAAGACATCTGACAGGACTGCAGAAAAATGGAGGATTTAATTGCTCCAGAGATGGCAATTATTATGAGATTTAGAAAGCCATTTCCAATGGCAGACAGGAGTCATTTCGTCCCAGTCTTAAGTGCAGTGAGGAGCCGAAGGTCACATCACTGTTGTCATTACTTCCAGAATAAAGATGCTAATGAAAGGCTTGACTTACTTCCCTCTGCTCTCCATAAAGGTTGTATTAGAGTCCCCCAGCACAGAGCCTGGGCCATCTTTACTCATATTAACTTCCAAAGAGCCTCGCAATGTGCACGAGTACTAAACATGTCCTACCATCCGCCGTGTAACCAACACCATTACACTCCCTAATGATCCTGACTGTAAAGGTGAGAGACCATGTGCAAATGGTTTAAATGGCACACATTTAATTATATTTATAAGGGCACACTTTCACTGCAGGCTGTTTAAGAAGGAGTTGAAGGCCCTTGCTGGAGAAGAGAACGCTGAGGGAGAGGCTAGAATCAAATGCAGCATTTTATGCATATGACATGAATTTCAATTAATTCTACAAATAAATCTTGTCATTTTGTAGCCCAAATTTCTATTGTTACTTTGTATTTGTGGGAAACAGGGCTTCAATTGTTCTTTTCATTGTCAGCATGTAAACCTGCCATTTAAATAAATAAATAAATAAATAAAATAAAAAAAAGACAGGCAGAGTAAAAACCAGAATGATCAGGTGGTGTAGTTAAGCTCTTGATTAGGTGGTGTTTGATAGCTCTCGATTGTGCACTTTTACAAAAGCCTCTGAAACTGATCCAGATGTACAGGTGTATATTTCTTATTGTCTCAGAGAAATGGAGCAGATAACAGATATTTCTTGCAGTCATAGACCACAATGCAGCTTCTTTGATCCTCTTCCCTTTTCATAATCCTGACCTGCAACACTTGGTTTTGCATCTAAGAATATGCCTGTCACTATTACAGCTAGTGACAGAGCAATGAATTGCAGCTGGGGGCGTTTCGATGTAGATTTATTTTCAAATGATTTTTCAGAGTCACTGCCATGACTTTTTTAAATGTTATTTTTTAAAACACTTTGTATGAATCCCTTCATTAAGGAAATGGGGGACAAAAAGGAGAATTTTAGGAGATTTAGCTGAACTGAATTCTATTCCATTGTACTTATGAAAAAAGAAGAGATCACTTCTACTTTTTCCTAAAAACACTGGGAAGCAACTTTTCAAATTGGTCCACACAGTCTAGATTTTGGTAGCCTTGAGACATAAAGGGATGTTCAAAGACAAATGTGATCCATGACAAAATGTGACTTTATACTATGCTATTATTTATTTACAAAAAAAATACAATTTATCCTGGGAAAATATTCTGTGTACGTCACCTGTGTGTCAAAACAAGAAAACGTGACTACATGTGCTGAGCTGGCACTCTCTGAAAAACATACATGGTCAAAGGTCAATGTGCATGGGAGCCTCCAACATAGGACTCATTAGTTAATCATAACATATTTTGCAATAGGCTGCTGAAGCATGTTTATACAAGCATGAACATTCCAACACAGGGTACAGGACTATAACTCCTGTGGAGTGTCCTGTGGACAGACTTGAAGCTTTTCAAAAACTAAAGATCATGTGACGCTCGTGTGTGGAACAGTCCTGGAATGCAGAAGTATATTGGCTATACAGAGCTGCAGTGTAGAGTAAGCACATGGTCCTTAGAGGAAAGGACTACATTAGTGACCACTGTGTTGCTTATGTGAAGGATGACACCTGTATTTAGCATTCAAGACCATTCTAACGCTGTAACAAGCTCATCAAAGATTTACTCATGGCAGGAAACCCAGTAAAGCAGAAAACGCATTTGTTTTCACGCGTGTGAACAAAACATACTCCTTATCGGAATTAGGCATATAAA
This sequence comes from Rhabdalestes septentrionalis, assembly GCA_037832545.1. Lineage (NCBI taxonomy): Eukaryota > Metazoa > Chordata > Actinopteri > Characiformes > Alestidae > Rhabdalestes > Rhabdalestes septentrionalis. The sequence continues at coordinate 10,674,954 of JBBMFX010000007.1, read as the reverse complement.
CCTATCATGTCAAAATAAAAAGTAAAAAAGCTGGAAACGTTCAGCTTGCAGGATAAATCAGACGGGCACAGCACATTTACATACATTTTCCACACGAGTGCACTGGGACAGCAGGCTTACCAGTACCGATTCTTCTCTCACAACCAACCAAGTGCAACTAACTTTCACTAACTTTACTGGAATACCGACAAAAGTTAAGGACACTTTAAGATATAGAGCATCGTGAGGTAAATATGACAAACACGACCGTTTTAATCAAGACATAAAAACAGTTCTCGTATGTAAACAAAAAAACGCAACGGAAACACTACGTTCCTGGATAACAACAGCAACCAAACTGCACGAAGAGTAGCAGCATGTTCAGAGTGATGCTGTTTATGGGTGAATGGAGGCTGGAATGTGTTATTTGAGGAGGACAGAGCAGTGTGTTTCTACCTCGATATCCGGCAGGTCCTTGCTCAGCATTCTAGCCATTTTCTTTTTTCGTCAAACCGAAAGGCGCGTTTATTTTCGGGTGAAATAGAGGCAGCGACGCAGAGGCGTGAGGGTAGAGTCCGGTGACCTGTTGGATATCCCGCAGCCTGGACAGAGAGCCGCAGCGGTGCGCTCCGGGGAGCCTTATCCACACACACACACACACACACACACACACACACAGTTCACACATACATATCGCTCGCACGACGACCACGAATGCTTTTCACTTCCTCGAAACTCTCCGTTTTGCAGGTCAGCCTGGCCGGAAATAAGATAATATTATTTGCAGTCGGAGCAACAGCCAAACGGGACAGGCAGAGGGGAGAGAGAGGGCAGGGGGAAAGTTTGAGCCGCTAACTTTAAGAGTGATCCACGGGGGCGTATCGGACTGCCCACACTGTACACAGGACGCCTTCATGAGGATACGGGGCTGCCTAATAGGATGCATATGGATTCAGATTCAGACTAATGTTCTGGTAGTGTCAGTGGGAGTCAAATATACTGGTTATATGCACTGGTCATATAAACTGCCTATATATACTGGTCATGTGAACTGGTTATATGCACTGGCGATACTGGTCACGTGCACTGATTATATACAGTGATCATGTGCACTGGTCATGTGTACTGATTGCATGCACTGGTCATGTGCACTGTTTGCAGTCTGCTTTGACTGGGGAAATGCACAGCAACCTGGACTTGTCCCAAAACACCACAAATATTTTCTCTCATTCTCTGCTCTGCAAATGTGAAATTAAAGCACTTTTACATCTGGAAATGTACGGGCATGCAGAGCTTTATTCCAAAGTGCATTAAAGACCATTTGAATGACACGTAACCTCCAAAAAAATATATATGAATAATACCACATTTATTAGAGGAATATTTGTGTTGCATCGGCACGCACCAGTTGTTATGTAGGGCATTATATAATCAAACTCAAAATTCAGATATTTCTTTAAAGTGTAGACTTTCTGTTGTCATCATTTCAAGTGTCTAAATCTGCCCTCTTTTAGAGTCTGAAAGCATTCCGTTGTTCTCTGCCTCACTACAGTGTCTCAGTTGCCATAAAACAGCTATTGAACCTAGAAAGTCTGGAAAGTTTTGAAAGCAAACTGGTAAATGCCTTGGACAGCTGAGAGAGAAATAACTGTGATAACCTGCAGTGAAGTCTAATCTGAAATTTCACACAACAATTTGCTCCATTTCTGCAGGAGTTCACTGTGATGGCAGGGGCACCGATTGTTGGAAGTTCTTCTGAAGGAAAGAGCATAAACTCTGACACTGGCAGAATAAAGTGGAAATGGATTTATATACATGTGCAATGTGCATGTTCAAAGTGACCAAGCCGAAACTGGCCACATCAGGTCCATCACTATACAAAAGATTTGAGCCATCTGAGGAAATATGTGAAGACATCAGGGCAGTTCAGTCTTTTCTTTTAAAATAGTGGATATTGACCTGAAAATCACCAACAATAGAATAATAAATATTCAAGTATTTCATCCACTAAGGGCTTCTGCTAATTAATATTTCATTCAATTATATCAGGTGCTGATGAAGGAATATAACAAATCCATGCAATGGTTGAAGTACATTTAGAAGTCAGGAAAGACACTTGTGTTCTTCTAAATGTAATTTTTTTTTAAATTAATGCCTTATAAAAATGAAAAAGATGAACAACATGTATCATTTAAACGCAGTTCTTCTATTATTTTCCTATACAAGGCATTTATACAAAAAAAGGCATTTTTTGGTAATTAGAACATAACAAACAAAAATAATTACTAAAAAAAATACTATTTGGGATTTTAGTGATGCATACACAAAACTATGTGTTTTGTAACACTCCAGTCTAATGAAGTAATTACAAGGTAGTTGCAAGTGCATTGATCTCCTTTGCATTGATGCTTTCTCAAGTCCAATACAGACTCATTCAGAAGCAACTGCTGTGATGGAAGCTGTAAAGAGTAATTACCACCTGCAAGTTGTGCCTGGATGTGCAAAATAACAACGTTAGACGAGATATGTGATAAATATCACTGTACAAACAAGCAAAAGACTCTCGTCAATCCTTTCCAGGAATTCCAGGTTTAAAACCAGCTCATATCTTGTGTTTTTAATTAGCAAATTCCTTATAGTCCCAAGGTTAGTATAGAAGTAACATCTTCAGTTTTAACTTTCTTAAACAGCGTATGCACATGAAATCATTCACATGAACACCTTTATTGCATACCAGTATTCACACCGAGATTCCTGAGTAATTGAAAGGACACTGATCACTGGCCAGGCATTGCACTGACTATGTTTTGTCAGCCCTGAGATTGCTGCAGCAGAGGTTTCTTTGATGTAGGATTTTGAAAGTGCATAGTATCATAATTGTGTGTATCTGGCCCTTATACAGTTTTTATTCTCAGCCATGTTTTTCCAGTGGCTTGAGTAAAGTTTCCATTGTGTTTTCTGGCAGCGAATGACTTGGCATTTTAGATAGGACAGACTGTTTTTTTGCTGCCCAAGGTTAAGACATAGGTCAGAAATTGATTAATTCACATTAAATCCCCCACCCACTGTCAGCTGCCCAGAAACACGCTCTCGGGTCCTGGTCCTGCTGCTTTTTTTTGATGATGCTGCATAAATTTAGCACATGAGACCTGTCAGTCGGTGTGGAGCGTACAGCCTGGAGATGTGTGCCGCCTGATCAGAGCTAAGATACACAAACCCGTATCTCTAACTTTTTCTGTATAAACTGTTTATTTAACCTTTAGTGATGATGAAGTCCTTAAAATGTGGAAATTTACACATTTTCGGTGCAAATGTTAGGCCATAACAATATGATGACTTAAAAATATGTAATATCAGTTATTACTGGCAGTATGATTTAGGAGTTAGAGTTTAAAATGAGAGCTGGTGACTTGCTGCCTCTTGGAGAAAACTGATTGTTCTACATTAAAACCAGTTTTGTCTGATCATCAGGGTAAACACCTGAGAATGCCTATCAAATATACCAAGGCAACAATGTGGTAATCAATTCTTCCAGTGTGGAGCAAATGTCACTAAAAGAGTTTTGAACAGTTTGAATGATTATCATGAAACCTGATGTGTTACTTTTGTAACATTTTATAGTAGCATGTCAGTTTTAATAGGGGCCACTCTAATGTGCAGTTTTTCAGCATCCATCAGCCGATCATTTTATCTCAGCAGGCATATTACAACCAAAGAATACAAATGTGGCACTATAGTGCAGCATTTTGCCCTTTGGCCTTTAGCTCCTGAACCATTTTTCATGTTATTCCATACCTCAACCTAAGCAAAATCATTTTAGCAACCACTAAGCTCCACCCACCTGTTTTTGAACAAATTTGCTAAATAAGCAATATTTATTCTATGCATTAACCTATTCAAAAAGTTGAAAGGCTAATGCATTTCTTGATTTTAAGTGAGGACATAAAAGCCAAATTTCAATTTCTTGGAATACGTTTGAATTTAGAAAAACCTGAATGCTTTGCTGATCTCGATGTGGCAGAAAGCAGAGTGGACAACAGATTCACAGCTCAGGCAAGTGTGTCATTAGTCTAAGCCAAAAAAACATGTAAACAAAGCAGTGGCCAGTGGGGCTCAGGCATTGCTTTCACTTTAGTAGTTTCTTTCACCCCTTCTCATGAAATGTAACATACTTACATTTCACATAAGCTTAAGGTAGTGCATAAATTTTGGTCCATAGGAGGAATGTAAAATACAAATAACTGCTTCTGTCTAGTTTGCCTAAAACGTTGTATGCCCCTATTAAGGATGAAATAATGTAGCCATTTAAACTGGGCATATGAAATTTTCAATAGGGGAACATTTCTATACAATTTACAAATGTAGGTAGTCTGGTATCACTTTACGAAAATTTACATCAGCTGGACACGGGGTGATGCTATTCATTTCAAACACAATGCAGGCCTTGTTGTTTTTATAGTTGAAAAGTCTAAAAATCCATCAGTGATTATTAGATTGTGGGGTCACTGGCTAAGTGATTAGGTGGTGTTTGCTGAGGTTCTCATTTCAGACCTCATGTCTGAGGCACTAGCATTCTGTCTTTATGAAACAAAGGATGTAGGTGAGTCTGGTGGCTAAGTGATAGAGTGCTTACCTGAGGTTTTTAATTCATATCTAAACTAAACTGTACTTTTAAATGTTGACCTTGTGGGCTGTGTTTTCCTGGATCCCTATGACTCGATTTGCTATTAGCATGGGCCACAGCAAATTATAGTTACCACCATCAGCCACAAACCCTATATCTGTGTATCCCGTAGTCTCATTGTGGCCCCTCATGCACGGGGAGGGGGGGGGGGGGGGCTTGTGGTGACCTGGCACTCTAATCTCTTTCCTGGACACTTTATCATTATGCATGGGTATTGACCATAATTAGAATGGTAGGTTACTGGTGTGTGCTACAGAGAATCACTTGCCCTGCTGTCTTTCCCCTGCTATGAAGGATATCTATATGCTTTTTCCATTAACTGCCTTTTTCAGGTTTATATTTTGATTATTTAAACTGTATGGCTTGATGTCTTATGCTGAACTGTTTTCATGCAGGAGTATTTTACATGCAGATTATGTACTCTTTGGCTGCTGTTGGGACACCTATTGAGTCTAATCAGGTGCCCTTTATTTTTTGTTTGCGGCTAAATGCATCTGGAATGGCATTTAAAATACTGTTCGTTTTGCAGCCATTAGTACTCTGATCTTTTTACAGTGCATATCATGCTGCATGTTAAATATCTGTGTCCTGCATGTGTACAGGTTTTAAGGTCTGCACAGGGTCCCAAAGATTCCAGGCAAAGCAAGTATTTAATATTGCATATAAATAAAATAACTAAAATGAATACCTTCCTATTCAATCCATGTACTGAAATAGATGTACCATTTACTTTTTAATAGATGAGTTATAAGAATTTGATCTAATATATATTGTGGGTGTGAGTCCTCATATCTCCAAGGAACAGAGATGAGGTACTGTAACATGATTACGTTCCAGTTTTCTTTGTGACTATAAATAAATGGGAATATAAACATTAGGAAATCCTGTGCAAGGCAACAGTAGAGTTGTGCAGTAATTCAGTGAGTTTTATTACAGCAGTCTAATATTGCCAAGTATAGAGAGTGGAATAAAGCGTATCCTCATGTGATGACATGGTTTTAAAGCAATTACCTTCAAATAAGATTTATGTTATATGTGCGCATGCCAAACCCAATTCCCCAATGTCCGTTTCACATGTTGAGAATAATCTCCACCTTAATGTGATTATTTCCTTTTTAAGATTGCATTTCACTGGGTCACTGAAGTTCCCTGCATATTTTTTAATAATTTCCCGTTATTACTTGGAAATGGGTACATTTCTAATCAGGTCATACAAATTTCATTACATTGCATATTTCATGACTTCATCAAACTAATTGAGTCATTTATCTGGCTTTTTTAACGGTCTACATGTTTAATGCCCATCTCTGAATTTTGCCATGTGCAACGAGCACCCATCTATCCTCTGAACAGTATTTTCACAGTCTCCAGTTCAAAGATTGAAATTATAACATTACATTCAAACTGCTTGGCTAGAGAAATGAGTTGGGAAGACTTAGAAAGCAGTTTTTCACATGCATCACCTCACAATCTGTGTGTACTTTTCTGCTGTTTCTCCATTCTAGGAATCAATCATCTGCTCATTATAAGGAGTGTTCACAACTTTGGCCAGCTCTTTGAGTGGCAAAGCTTCTTTTGTACTATTAATAGTGGGAGATACGCAAAAATATTGCAGAACTTTTTCATGACACATGTACAGTGTCAGTCAAAATTCAGAAAACATTTATTCGTTTTTTCATTTATTGAAATTTCAGAATTATCAACAGAAAGCTTTGGAATTTTGAAAAATATTAAAAACATGCAAAAACTTAAGTCAATAAAATTAAAGAGAAAATTCATGACACAGAATATGTCAATTTTTCTCATCATGAAATGTATGTATATATATATATATAGATGGACAGCATTGTTTAACCTTTAAACTTCGTATGATCATGCTTGTATTTAACATGAGTGACATGCAATGAAATGCTGAGGGGAAAATTTAAAAGGCGTTAAGTGAAGTAATATCTAAAGTCACAAAAAAAGAACTCTGGTCGGCATGCATCATTCATGAAGCATTCAATAATAAAAATAATAATTCAAAGTACCGGCCTTTAAAACGCTATTAATTATGCTGAACACAGAGATGAGAACAAAAGACTTTTCTAGAAGATAAACAGCATTTAGACTTTTTGTTCTACAGAGTCTGCATTTCTATTTATCATGTGTTTAGTGTTGGACATCCAAGTGTCAGCCTTCATTAAAGTTACAAACTGCTGTGAACAATGGTGTAGAGGCAGCACTCTATCTTTGAACCACAAAATAATGAGCATAAACAGCATGGCCTATACTGCATACAGCATCCAGCCCTGACTGGGGCACGCACAAACACCACTGTAGGATGTTCTGTGAAGATCCCATATAGACTCATATATCTCATATAGCACTATGGCTACTGTGATTATGTGCCTTTTTCATGAATGTTCCCCAGAGAACTGTCCATTTTTAAACTGGTAAGATGGAAGAGTTTCTTTACTTCTTTCAATAATGGATAATATTTACTAGTAGATGGCGGGTGGAAACTTGCCCAGGGATGCGGCTGCTTCCCCTCACTTCATTTGGCTGTGTGACAGGATCCATAACCCGCCCTGAATCCCATCAAATGATGGGGGATGAAGTGTCATCTTCCCTCTCGATGCCTTTGAGAAGTTTCACCTCTGCAGGGAACTGTTATCAACCCACCATTTCTGTCTCTCTCTATATCTCTCTCTCTCTCTCTCTCTCTCTCTCTCTCTCTCTCTCTCTCTCTCTCTCTCTCTCCCCCCCAAGTAGGCTGATCCAATCAGAGGCTGGTTGAGCTGGCATGTCCTCAGCAGGTGAGTCGTTCCCCTTTGTGTCTCTGTGTGTTTGAGCCCTCTTTGTCCTGGCCCACCTGGGCAGCATCTTCCCCTGGTGTGTGTGTGTTTGTGTGTGTGTGTGTGTGTGTGTGTGTGCATCTTTATTTTTTCTCTTTTGTCCCCAGAAAAACACTGTGTACTTGGTGGAGCAGAAAATGTGACCTTGTAAACAAAGGGTTTAAAGATGGATCATCATTTATTATTCTTTAGGAAATAACTTTTCTGTAATATTGTCATCTGGGCCCCAGCCAGATACCTACCAATACATGCTGATCTGTGACTTGATTTGTTTTTCTGTTTTGTATGTAATAAAATATTTTTGCCCAGGTTGTTACATGACAAAGGCTATGAGAATGGGTCTTAGGGCAGTGACAAGTCTTAACCCATGTTCTTGCCATAAGACAAAAATACAACATTTACCTGCGTTTCCTTCGCATTTTGACAGAAATATGACAACATTTAATCAAGATAAACTATATCACGACAGGTTTCTTGAAGCATCAAATATGTGCCACATCACTCACTAACCCTTCTCCAAACTCACACTTTCAAATCAATTATTATTTGTTCATAACTTATCAATCCTATTTTCTGAAATAATTGAGCCATAATCTAATTGGTCCAGTGACCCTTTACATAATTAAATGTTATCAAAGTGATCTGTCGGCGAGTGTCAGCGAGCAGATGTTGTGTTTCAGTGGAGTAATCAGTCATCGATCGCCCGCCTTCAGTCCATCACAATTATCTTAATTTGTGCAGTCCGGAGTGTGTGCCCCCTTGTTCTGAGTGAGTCCGTGCCACATCCCCGCCCCCACCGAGGCCTGGTCGATACTCACCTCCGATGGCCCTGTGCTCTCCTCCGCCTCGTCAATGTCTTTGATCAGGATCTGTGGGATAGCCCATGCTTGGGTGGGTGGAGGCCAGTCGGCACCCTCAGGGTCAGCAAACATGTTTGTAAATTCATTCTGTTCATTAGAAACACTCGCAGCCTAAGACAGAGCACCTGTGATTGGTCACTTTCTATTACCACCCTTCTGCACAGCCCAATTTTTTCTTCATGAGTGTCTTTCAAATCCCTGGACTGTCGTAACCGCTTTACCATTTAAGTTCAATGGCTTTCCATTTTGCGCCCCTGGACAATAGACGCTGGCTGCTAAGAGAATCAATAAGAAACCTTGAAGAATTCATGCCAGCTATGATGTATTCTCTCATTGTTACATGGACAATATCTAGACGCTATGCTTCCGCCTCAGCGCTCAGCTCATGTGTGCTCTGTGTCTGTCTGTCTGTCTGTCTGACTGCCTGCCCGTCCGCAGACGCTCTACCGTGTCTGTGTGGTTAGGCAGAGGCCGACAGTTCTGCTCTTTCCCGTCGGTTTCATCAGCACAACCGCACAAGCCAGATAATTAGATCAAACAATAGGATTAGAGCTCATTAGAAAATGAGCACCTCCTCCGCGTTTTTGAGCCACGTCCGTGCCGCACAAAGCAAGGGATGCCAGGGATGGCACTTCATCATTAATTTTGGTTGGCGCTCTAGCTGGCCACAGCAGGATACTCTCCTCCGTCACACAGAGAATAAAAGGTACAGGAATGACTTGAAGTCTCGTAGTTGGGTGTATTTCTTTTATTCTCGGGGAAAAAAAGAGCAGCCCAGGTAATAAAAGACCTGTTCCAAACCCGTGCTTTCAATTCTGCAGTTTCAAATCTCAAGAAGCAGGCTAATAAGCATATTTAATGTTAACGCCAAGGTTTTTTTTTTTTTTCACAAGCAATTATTACCAGGAGCATCTTTTTTTTGCCCTTGTGGCTGCAACACCCCAATAAGGTTAGACAATATTTAATCGTGGGTTTAAATGTTTTATTTATAGACTCAAATATCATTACAGCAGTCTGCCAGGGACCCCACAGGCTGTTGGCAATAAAAAATGCCATCTAATTAACAAAGAGCACAGTAACAGAAAACCTGGATGGAGTTGATTCAACATTCACTGCGCATTTATATTTCACCAATTCACTTCAGGCTGTTTACTTTTCTTACACGTTCACAGAATGCATGTATTCCTCAATATCAAACAACAATTACAAAAGAAACAAAACAAAAACACAGAAACATTTTAAAAATACACTGTGTTGAAACAAAAACCTGCAAATTTCAAGGTTGGTACATGCAAATGAGATATACAAATACTGCAAGTGCCCAAATGGTGGACTATTATTAGTGATTAGCTGAACATACAAATACAGTATCCAGAATAAACATGTACAATTTAAATGTGTTTGTTCATACAGAAGCAAATACAGAGATTCCTATCCATCTTGCCCCGTCTCTGTCTGTTTCTCTCTCTCTCTTGCTTTCTCTCGCTTGCTCTCTCACAAACACACACACACACATGCGCCTCCCAAATCCAACACACGGCAGTCCAAAAACTGCAGTGTTTGGGGCTGCGGGGCGCTCTTGCCAAGGCAAACAACACTCTGGTGCAGAACAACAGATTACCAGAGAGTGGAGTGTCCTGGCCGCTACCATGATGAAACTTCATGGAAATAACCTGCAACATTTGCACTTTGGGTGGAGCTGCAGAGCAAATGCATTTCCCTCCCTTCATCCAGCCGTCCTCCCTCAGACGCCTTACTGCATTGCTGGGTAAAGAAAACACACATCATCCACCCCCAGCCCTCCTCCCCCGCACCCCATTCTCCTCGCTCACACTCTGATGAGCCTCACACACCTATCAGAAATGCATCATATATACTTCAAATAAGAGTGTGTGCAGCCGCCCCCCTGCCCATTCACAGCCTTCCTCCCATTTCCACTTTATTCCCACTGTACCACAAAGACCAAAGAAACATTAATTAGAAATCAAGCAGCTCGGGCCGTGGCCAATAAGACGGCTGTCCCATGCAAATACTCCAAAATGAAGTGTTATTCTTAATTGCAGGTCAGTGTGAAACTGATGTGTCAGCTGCTGTGACTGCTAATTAATTCCGCTCGCAAACGAAGCCGTCGACAGTCTCCATCTGCCAGTGTTTAACCTGGGAGAGAGTGAAGTGTCGTTTTGTCATGCTCTCATTATGACAAAGTGCTCGCCTGCAATTATGACTTTTAATGGAACACAGAAGATGGTGTAACTTTTATGTCCACGCTCGACGTTTCGTTGACTTTCGTCCCTCTGGGACTTGATGAAGAAAAGAACAGGGCCCGGTTCTGTTGATAAAGCAACTCTGACAACTAAAAAGGGACATGGGTTAAATAACATTAGCATATTGGCTTGATGAGTACATCAGAACAGGTAATTCACTGAAAAAGAGGCCTCACATTTCCGTCAGGACTCTTCTCTTTCCACGTCACATTTTCTCCCTCTCCATAAAGTTCCATAAAGGGCTCTTTAAAGGCGTCCAATAGAAGTGCATTTGATCATCCAATTAACATGTATTCATTTTTGTAAATAAATAAACCCTGTAAAGACCCTCAGAACACGAATGCGCACAATGTAAAGGCTCTATACAAGGTTTTCCTATACATTCAAGCCAAGAAGTTATATATATACATATATTGGTATGATTGTGATGATAATGATTTTGATGATTATTATTATATTATAATTAGTCTCAGCCTCTTAGACCTTGGGTTCAGCTCAAGTGTTTTCTGCAGTTTCCATCTGAACAAGATGACCAGGCCTCCCTCACAGCCAGTAAGCGATGACGATGTCACCACTGAACATCGAGATTAGCTGCCGTAACGTCTCAGCCTGAGAGAACATGCTCGTGCATCATCAATAATACAACACTAAATAAGCAGCTCCCAAACTGCTTTCTGCTGAGCTGAGTCACTGAAGCTGCCTCATGGCGCTCTGGACACCAGCTCTGGGAGGCCAGTGTGAGTGTGAGTGGTAGTGGAGGGGCGGTCAGAGAGAGTGTGGGTAGGTAGAGCACTCAGAGTTCACTCTCGGTGAGACGAGCCGCGGTGGCACTCTGTGTGCAGCAAGTTGACTGGGGCACTCCACTTCCTCTCCACACTCTCTGTAGTTCTCCATAGGCATCAATGGCTGAGCCAGACAAGTGGCTGCACTTGTGAGTCATATTAAATACATACAGTTAACACGAGCACCGCCAGTAGCAAAAATTACAAGGGACTCCGTGATGCAGCAAACCAAGAGAGGTTGGAACCTGAAAGCACTTAAAAGGGAATTCCAGTGATTTTTCACTTTTTATGGTTAATTAAGTGGTTAAGATATAAACAAAGCATGGTTTGAGGTGAAACGCTCCATTCTAGAGAAACTCGCTGTTCATAGCAGAGGTGATGGGAACCAGACATCTAAAGAGTTTAATTCCTTTCAAACTCCCTCACAGAAAGTTAAAATATGAAATAGTATGATTATTCTACCTGATGCTCAAGTTTTACTGTAGTTTTGACATAAAATCTTGGCCTAAAATCTATATAAAACATGCTTTGGTTCAGAAATGTACATGAAGGGAGGTGTAGCAAATACACATTTTGTACCAATGGAAAACATATTTATAGTAATAGAAAACATATATTAGTAGAAAACCAATCGTAGTCTTTTATCATTATTATCCTTACATATAAAGACACATAGGTTCACATGCAATGTAGAATGCTTATAGCATTGTAGATATCATGAGCCTTGGTTCCTACCAACACGATTCTTATAAAAAAAGACAACATTAAAAATAAAAAAGTCAGCGGCTCTAAACACCATGTAACATTAAACGACTTTGAATGACTTCCTCAGATTATACAGACATATAAAAAAATCCATGAAATTCCCCTTTAACAATATGTATCTGTTCACAATTCTGGAGCAAATGAAGTGGATTCAGTTCATCACTGTCTGAATAAAACCTTCCTGAACCCCAGGAGGACAAAATGTTGCTAAGTTTTTATGTACACTAATGGACCGCAAGATTTTATTCCGAGTAATTTCAGAGCAGTTCTGTTGGGATTGAGTTGGCATGAAATGTTCAAACAAATAAAAGACAGCTTCCCTTTGCAAAGGTGCAATGAAGTAATTAGCATATTAAATATATATAAATATATAGAGATTAATATTCTAGAATATAGAAAAACATGGTTTTAATTCAGCAGTGAAAATACTGAACATGCGCCTGATCTCTTGTTCCAGGCCCTAAATGATTTTTTTTTTAACAATAAGGCCATGAGAACAAACAGAACAACTATGTGATCATTGCAAATATCCATAATAGAGTGTAATAGAGGAAAATGCAGGAGAGGTCAGAGGGAGGACACACACTACATATTGTTGAGGCCAGTGTGGATCATTCTAGCAGCCTGCAGGACAGCATGTTCAGCGCTTAATATTAGACCTTGAATATGCAATCCCCCTTTCTCTCTCCTGCTCTTTCTTTCACCCTCAAAGCAGTCTACGCCACGGTATAATGGAAAGCATATTCTTCTGTGCTATTTGCAGATGGCAAAGCCATTCACACATGGGCGAGGAAAAGGCCGTGTCTCGAGACCCGGCAGATAACAGTAGAGTCTGGGGTAAGTGTCTGGATGCCCCTCTTTTGCATTTGAATGACACACCAGAAAACATCACTGGATTTGTCACCGTAGCCAATGGAGTGGAAGAATAGGGGACAACATACAAAACCAAAATCACACTAGTAGGATAAACAGATCCATTAAAAAAAACCCTTCTGGCAAAAGCCTGGATGAAACTGCTTTCTAGAGATTGAGATGAATTAGAAACTGCCGTCTTAATGTCCTTTGCAAAGGAAACTGCCTAGGTTTAGTGCGACTCAATAAAACTAATTAAAGATGTTTGTTTCTTGTAATGTAATATTTTGTAATTTAACAGCAAAGAACCAGCAGCAGTTTTATTGTTGCAACCGGATTGCCAAATGTTACATGATAGGAATGGCCAATATTATAAATTCAAAAAACGTTCCTTATTTCACAATTACTAATTGAAGCGACTAAGGAAGTACAGGCAGGATATTTCTCTCATTAGATCATGTGAAATATTACACATGAGAATAGTAAAGTTTTTCTAGCGAATGAACATTTCTACATTAAAGCACAATCAAGGACAAAATGTCCTATTTCTGCACTGAGAAGCTCATTTAGAGATGAAGTGAATTGGCAATAAAAGTGACCTGACTGTGCAATAAGATCTCTGCTGTCTGGGCCCAGAGGCACAGCTGAAGCGCCTGCGTGATCCTGCACTGGCACAGATTATTCCCTATCAATAACACAGGCCCATGCTTAAGTGTGTGAGAGAGAGAAGACAGTTGTGCTGCAGAGAGAAGCAAACAATAGATGATACCTTGCATTTACACTGCAAATGTATCCTTTTACCCACTTTTCTCTTTTCTTTTTTCTTTTTTTGCATTTTGAAAACAATGCCTTCCACTAAGACTGAGCATGCTGTGTTCATGGGTGGGTGATACCTATGAGCCTCAGTGTGGTGGGGATGATCTCTGGGGGGCAGCCAGCATTTAGAAGAACTGATTAATCATCCCTCTCTCTCTCTCTCTCTCTCTCTCTCTCTCTCTCTCTCTACAGAAGGTGATAGTTCATGCTAGTAGCAGAAGGCTTGGCCCATGTTAAGTGTGCATCTAGTGTGAGACAGAGGTTTACATTACTGTGTGAGGGTGTGTGTGTGTGTGTGTGTGAAAGAGAGAGAGAAAGAGATAGAGCAGGGGAGATGAATGAAAGGCAGCTGAAACTGTGAATTATCACCTAGAGCACACATTGATGGGCCAGATATACAGGCTACACACACACAAACATACACACATATATTATATGTGTATCTCTCTCTCTCTCTCTCTCTCTCTCTCTCTCTCTCTCTCTCTCTCTCTCTCTCTCCCTCTCTCTCTCTCT
>JBBMFX010000007.1:10623674-10634725 GCA_037832545.1 Rhabdalestes septentrionalis | reverse complement strand
TCTCTCTCTCTCTCTCTCTCTCTCTCTCTCTCTCTCTCTCTCTCTCTCTCTCTCACACACACACACACACACACACTAAAAATCATAATGTTTTCTCCGCTTTATAAGTGTGTATGTAGTGAAATCTTGGTGAATGCTGAAGGCTTTAAGAGCGGAGTGCTACTCTGGCTGTACTAAGACTAGCTCAGGTGTTTCTGAATGACTGTTTATAGATTTCCTCTTGCTCCACAACCCCTTAAGCAGAGATGGAAACAGGGCAAGTGCTGTAGCTATAGAAGCCTAAGAGTGCTGACCTTTTCCTCTATAGGGCCAGAGAACTTGTTCAGCATGTGCATTACAGCATAGTAATTCTCGCATAGCTTCAGGGTGAGTTTGACATGAGATAGACCATTCATTTGCCAGCCCTTTGAGAAGAACTCCTGGATTCTCTTGCAATCTCTCTATCCCTTAGAGGTGAGGGGATTTGCAGAGGTGAGATTTCCATTGAACTCTTCCCACTCATAAGTAATCTTCTTCCCAAGCTCAGAGGTGTCTCACTTCCTGTCAGTGTGAAACCAACACTCCTAATGATAATGCTAAAATATTCCATGCGTCTGGGATTGTGTTTGAATTATTCCTCACTGGATTATTTTGCTTGAACAGTGAATTGTGACAGTTAAAATGAGAATATGTCATTTGTCCACCAAGGAACTGTTGTTGGTGCATTTTTTTTGTTATTCAGTGGCCATGATTTGGTCACGTTAAGGACTTTTTACAATCATAGCCCCAGCCTCACCACTGGTTTTTGGCTTCATCTTTTATTTCCTTACTAATTCTATTTTCTTTTTCTCTGTGAACCTCTCTCTCTCCCTCTCTTTCTTTCTCTCTCTCCCTCTCTTTCTCTACTTCCCACACAAATACCCCACAGCAACTACTTCCTCACCAGAGAGAGTTTTGCAGTGTAAATGTTAATTTGCAGAAGTGTGCTTGCACGCTGCAGACTGTGCAGTTGTTGTCTCTCCTGGTGATTCTTCTGGTGACTTTATCCTCCATCTGTCTGTGCATTTGGAACAGAGACAGAGAATACCCACTCCTAATAATTAGTACAGCACCCTCCAGAAATACTGGAACCCTTATTTTATACTAGAGGGGAAAAGTCTGATGAAAATTCTTTTTAATGTTTGTCAAATATTCAGAAATTAATGAAAATATAAAGTCTATATGAGTCTACTGCAACAAGAAAAAATGAGGTTTTCATATATTCTTAACACTGGTGATGTAATTATTGGCACCCTTCCAATGCAAGCAGAAAAGAACTGAGTTTTCTCTTGTGATGTTTTATGAGACTTTAGAACATAATAGAAGGAATTCCCAGCAAGTCTTTCTTCTTAAGCTCAATACAAATGCTTTCTTTCACATTTAGGACAGGGGACAGGGATGATCATGGCAAAAGCTTGTTTTTTTTTTGTGAATTTCTTTTGGTCATTGTCTTGCTGGAAGATTCAACACTGAACTGGTTTTAGCCAGATTTCAATTAAAAATCTCCCTGTACGTCCTGGAATTAATGCTGAACAATACTGGCTATTTCAGGTATCACAGATCCACCATATTCCCTGTAGTCATCATTTATTCTATGCCAAACACACAATGAATGCTTTGTAAGAAAGAGCTCGATTTTTGTTTGGTCTGGTCACCACACCCTGTCCCTTTTGAACTTCCAGTGGCATCTAGAAAACTTCCAAATGCTTTTGGTGGAAGCTAAATATCTTCTAGCTGGCATACCTTTGAAAGAGTGGCTTGGCATTGAGGTAAATACTTACACTTAATGGTGGGGTTGGATTTATGGTGACCCCAAGATGCTACCAAACTCTGAATTCTGAAATTATTCTGAAATTGGGGTATTCCGAAGTTACATTTCCAGAGGATAGATTTGAATTACTTGATGATAACAGTAAATATGGGCATTTCAAGACAAGCACCTATTTTCTTGTAGCTATTCCCTAATTTGTGCAGTTCAACACACTTTATAACAATTAAATGCTCTTAAATCTTTCAGATGATTTTGAATGTCACCACATTTTTATACTCCAGTGAAATCAGGGTTGACTGTTAGAAGTTCCTAAACACAAGTTTAATATTCATGAGCCCATAATTCACTTACACATACTTATTTCAAAATCTTGGGATGACAATAACTGTAATATGTCAATCCATTGTTCACTCTTTATCCCAGACTTAACTTTTCAATTGCAGGTGATATTAAGACGATAACTGATGGAGGCTTTTACGCCATGGTGCCAATAATGGAAGACGCTGTATGTGTTCTGTTTATCGGTGAGAACTGAGTGGGAGGGTCTCAGTGCTAGCTACCATGTCACATTAAAACATAATATTACATAGTCAAGAACCAGATGTTGTAGACATGAGGAAAAGTAATTTTAATGGAACAATATAGCAAAACAAGAGCTTTTTAGGTTTTAATGTAGGTGACAATTCTTGCTTAATATGATCAGGGACATTTACTGAAAACATAAAGATCACTCCAGGCTGACATAAACAATCTTTTAAAGCATTTCAGCCAGTTTAAAATTAAAATGCTAATTATTTGTTTTTGCATTTCTGCTAGCAGTTGAGTATGTTGTGGTTTTTATTTTTTAGATTCTGAATCTTTGGAGTCAAATTGTTCCAGTCCTATCTGACGCCAAAACACATTATGTTTCTGTATTTTCAGGACTTCATAGCTTCTGGTAAATATGTAGCATCAAATAGTTTTTTCAGGGGATTTGTTTTCAATCTCTCTCGCACACAAACTCTCTCTCTCTTTGTTCCTCTCTCTATCTCTCTCTTTCTGAGACACTAGACTACAGCTGTGAGTTGATATCCTCTCTGCTATTCCACAGCATATGGCATTATTTCCACAGTCCAATCTCAACCCAACTGCTGCTGGTGGAGTTGACTGCAGCTCTTCACTCGGAGGCCCTGATCACTGCCAGTGATTGATCCCCTTGTTTTTATCAGCCCTAATTAAACATTTAGAGCCACAGGCTCCCCGTTGCTCAATGTAATTTCCTCTAAATTCAAAAGTCTTGCGGCCCGAGAAATCTTTATTATTGGCAATGAACCCAGTGCGATAATGAGCAAATAGGATGAAACACCCAGTTTAGCAGCCCCCTGTCGCCATTTCTGGGGGGGTGTTGAAAAAGAGCAGGGGAGACTGGGGGTGGAGGGGGATGCATCAGTAGCAGTGGCTCATTACCCAAAGATAAGGACACGTTCACAATAATGCAGATGTTGAGGGGGGAAAGGGAGCCACCCCAAGCAGCTGAGAGTTACAAACAAACCTATATTGTTGGTTTCATTTAGAAAATGGGTACAACCGTAACACACACAAACATGTGAACACAATGTTCACATATAAGAAAGACAATTATGACCAGAAAATTAAAAAAGATCCAGTTTTGACCAAATGCTGCTCTTCTATGACCACAAGTACATACATGGTGCAATATAATGATCTAAATATATGATCACACATATCGCACAGTCTGCAGATTTCTTTGAGGGAGTATCAAAGAGTGCCGGATTTAATCAAGCAACTGAGGCAACTAAATGGCAAAGAAAGATTTAATGTGGAGTTTTAATATGTAGTGCTAAAAATCTCCCTACATGTCTCTGATCTTCGGAAGTTCAAATACGGCTCATCTTCACTGTCAAACTAGCAAAGATTTATCGCATAGGACTAGAGCACTAATTACATTAACCTACTTTTACCTAGAAATGTACATACATTCCAAGAGAGAATCATTGGTTAGGTTACGCAGTAGTTTGCAAATGTTTGAACAGAAATTGTATATGTTGGTGTTTTGCGACATATGAAAAAAGAAAACTGTATAGTTGATTTAACATATAGTGGTGGTGGCCTAGTGAGTAGGATAATGGGTTTTGAATCCTACCTTCAGCATCCCACTACTGGATTCCCAAGCAAGACCCTTAACCCCAAGTTGCTCCAGGGAGACTGTCCCCTGTAGTTAGGGAACGGAAGTTGCTTTGGATTAAAGCTTCTGCTAAATCCCTTTAAACAGCAATTGTGGCATGTGTGTCTTGGCTTGCCACCAATTCCTTAATAATAATCCCTTCGCCAGATATTACAAACTGCAAATGAAAGGAATTTTCACTAAATCTTCTTTCCATAACACTATTGTTTTAAATTCCCTTATATGAGTCTCTGAAGGACCAGTGGGTTAATTTTATTTTCTCTGGAAACGCGTCGACATAACTACCTGAAGTTTTGTATGTCTGTGCCAAACATTTCACCAATGATGTTTCCTCAACTTGGGGCAAGTTGCTTCTTTTTCAGGCGCTTCTCTCTCTGAATCAGATTCTGGAAATAACTGGAAAGTTTGAATGACTGCGTGTCTACGATCCATTGCTCTACACTGTAAACATTAGCACATGGTAGGACTACCTTAGCCGCAAACTGGCCCCGCTCCTCTCCTCCACCTTGCCCCACCCCTCTCCCCTCATTATCATTATCATTTAACGCTATGACACGTCCTAGGAAATCTCATTGTGGGACTGGGTCGAAGTGGCTGTAATTGTGCACCAAGGCTGAGACCTAAGACCTATATAAAAGCATACAAATGCAGCATGCGATGGGACCTTTAAATCAATGTCCTGTTTTAGATGCCAGTCTCTTTTCACCTTCAGTTTTTTGAGTGACTATGTCACATTTGCTTGAATATATTGCTATTTTAGTGGGATTTATTCTACACAAAGCAAATTAAACCTACATCCAAGCTTAACAGCAGGAAAGATGTACATTTCCACAAATCCCATTCCACCAAAATATATCTTTGGTGATTGTACCCATAGAGTTTTATTTATCTAGTCATCATATGTTTACACAACACTGCATAGTGAAATGATGCACCACCACTCCTGTGTTAGCTAAACCTCCCTGCAGGTCTTTTATATATGTGGGGTTTCGCTTTGCTTTCCAAGTAGGATATGACATTTTACAAATTTCTGTAGTCTTCCCTTGATTTTTAGACATCAATTGCCTTCAGATCCTTGGCTGTTTAGAGGAGATTATGGATGTTGAACCTTAGTGCAAGGTTTGAGGAGTCAGAGAATTTATCATGCTCCGGAATTATCAGCTGACAACCAATGCCGATTCTTGGCCTGCCTAACTAGTACTAATTGGTACACAAAGTAATTAATTTCTGAGACCCTAAGGATGCCCAAACATTTGCATATGTCACGGTTATTTTTGTATTTTTTGTATTTTTTAGCCCCAAATCTCAGCCAAAGATAAACTAATGTTGCATTTGGAGAAAATTTGAATGGAGTGTTTTCACTTCACATGTCAGAAGACATGTCCAAACTGCTGCATGCAACTGCAAAATATTGGTCCTATTGATACATTATTATATCATATTAAATGAGAGTGATTAATGCTTTAAATCAGTGATAACTGCATACTACTTCAAATACAAACATTTATTTAAAAACAATCCGTATTGGCTTGCCCTTTATTTACAGTATTTTTGTATGAATACTATATAATTACCCATGACTTCTGAAATGTACGTATCTTAAGCAGTTCATTTAGACCATTCTGCAACTGAAAGACCTTCCATGTTCCCCTCGTGCTTATGTATTAACAACATTAAAGTCAATCTGATGCTTCAGTGAAGGGAAAGCATTACTCTTTTAAGAAGCACATGGCACTATCTGTCTCTATCTCTCTCAGTGTGGGGCCTAATGGCTCTGATTGTTCTCCAAATTCAATTTAGACAGGATATTACTGTTACATGAGCTCTCCTCAACAATGCCATTTCCCTTGCTTACACAGTACATTACCCAGCAAAGCTCAGTTCCTCAGTGCCTTTCCCTTGCTAAAACTGAAAACATGTCTCCACAATCTTACAGCTCTGTGAACAATGCTGCTTGATTGGCGATTTTGAACTGTATTTAACTGAGACTTAATTGAAATCCTGCTGCAGAGCATGCTGGATGTATCTGAGTGTATGAGCTTCCCTATTTTCAGCATAGCAGCGCACACAGCGAAGTCAATCATGAGAAGAATTGCATCCTGCGTATTGGTAATGATCATCTCACACATGGACTCACACACGTACCCTCATACACGCGCACGCACACACACACACACACACACACACACACACACACACACACACAAATACACACACACGTAAACACACGCACGTACAGACTGTCCTTGCTAATCATGTCAGAGTATTCTCTCCAGTCATCATAGAGATGTGAATCCATAGGTAAATATTCTTGCCATCTCTCCAGTCAGAGTATAATGGTTAATGAAGGTAGATGATATTTGTCAGCAGTACGGTTCCCTGTGGTGCTGTGTGAATGAGCCTCCTCATAATCGTCACAGCCCATTGTGTGGGCCAGGCCTGTGAAGTTGCAGAGGCCAGTCCAGCACTGATTATTTTAACAAATAGCATTCCCATTCAAGTCAACAGAAAGGTTTCCAGTGACAGCTCGCATGACAAAAGGTCAGAGGCAAGCTGCTTGGCGTTAATTAAGTAAAACTGGTGAATGTCAGAACTACAAAGGTCAATGCTAATCCCCTGATATTGTCTGGTCTCCTCCACTTCCATGCAATGAGAGAGTGGGGGTTGGGGTGAGGAGGGGGTGGGCAGTGGATAGGTTTGATTCGGCTGAAAACATTACACAAGGCATATTCATTCAGAACTATTTAAAGATTGCAACCGCATATTGCCAGAGGCACAGCTGATGAAATTCTCTTCACTATCGATGCATTATTTTGTAGGAGTAGGTGTGTGGACTGTTGACCTGAGCAAATGACTCTCACCAATATACTGACAAATAATTGTAAAGATACATTTAGACAAATCCAATTGGATGGGTCATGCAATACCAAACTATTAATACATATAACTACTACTGTGTAGACTATAACCATTACTTCTGATACTTCTTACTACCACTACAGATATTGTTATAGTTGCATTTACAAGGTAGGAAATTATTAATTGTGGGGGGGTTCAGCTGAAAACATGAAACACGTCTTTTTCATTCAGCACTAAGATTAATGCAGCAACGAACTGCCAGCTGCAGAGCTGACGAAATGCTCCATGAGAATGCACTCGTCATCCTATCTTCTCTGTTTATCTTGGCAATGTTTGCCTTGAATTTCAACACATAAACAGCATGAGGAAGGAGGTATTGATCCTAAAACATCCCTAGAAGATTATATAGATTATTGTAATAATCTCAGGGAAGGGGGGGCTCCCCCATTTTAAATTAAACATCCTAATTTACAAGCCGGAGAAAGGTTTGCTGTGCTGACTGGACGCACGTCCGCTCGCTGTTTGATTATTGGTGGCCTCTGGGGAGGCTGTGACACAGCACAGCCCTGAGTAGTTTATAATGAGTGATATCTCAGCTCCCCTCTGTGTCCTGCATTGATTATTTTTAGCCTTTTGCACTCACTATAATGCCTAATATAATTGTTCAGCCCACATGCCGGCATTCAGTACACAATACAGTAAGCAGCAGGTTAGACAATAGTGCAGGGCACAGGATTAATCGCTGCATTAATCATTGATGCTGCTATTTGACAACAACAGGGGGATTACTGGTGTAGAGGAAAAAGATACATATGACCTGTATAGAGTGCGATTATGCAGTTAGAGAGAGATGGATAGAGAAATTGTGTCAAACCTAGCACAGCGGTGTCAAAGTCAATAGTGGCATTCTGCAGCACTGTATATGTGTGTGCACGCGACAGTTGTATTGGGAGACCTTTAAAATGCAGTGCTAGATTTCATAACTTGTTCAATAAACTGACTTTTACCCATAAAAGTACAAAATAATCCCTCAGCAATCCACTGGAAGAAAACCTTTTGGTAGCAACAGGAAGTACATTTTTGGGCTAATGTGGTGCTATATCCATGATGTGAGGCTCAGTGATCATTAAATAAAAACTTCGCCACCTGCCACCTCCATTGACAAAATTTTTAGCACCCCCCTGTGTGCAAAACATGCCTGTGGCTCTCACTGTAGCTGTGTTTTGAATGATGAAAGAAAGAACATGGTTCCTGGACACTAAGAGCAACATGGTTTGCTTAAGTTGGAAAAGTAGAATTCACTAGTTTATTGTTCTTGAGCTCTTAAACAACTGTATGTTGGTTTGCCTGAGTGACAATATACTCAGACAAAAATACCTGTTGGAATGATTCGTGGTTAGTCGTGCCTACACACTGAGAATACACAGCTCAATTCAGATGAGCAAAATGAGAGCTGCACATGTGTGACTCAGGAAAAAAGGAACAGATCGCTTACTGAGATGATTATTTACTGCTAAATCATACAAAAGATCAAAATAAACACATTTTTCGGGAATGACACATCATATACTTTTGGTCATACTGTCAGTCATGATTTATTAATTTTTTTACATTTTCTCCGTAGGTTTTTCTCTCCATCATTTCAAACTGCCAGTTGGCCTTTCCAATGTCTGAATATGGCTGACAGCACTGATAGCCCAAAATCACTTGGAATTCAGCTACCTCAACTTACTCTCAAATTCAGCGTAAGTCCCTTCTCTTATGAAGTTGCAGCAACAGTCCTTAATTAATCATTTTAAACAGTGTATGCAATTTAAAGGGTTTCAAAATATATTACTTTCTGGGCCATAATGTCTACAAGTATACAGGAACTTTTACTTCATGGTTTGTGATGGTAAAAAACAGCTATCCACCAATTCAGCCTACAGCAGTTTAGCCCACGACTGAAGAGCCTCACATTGAAGCTATAAGAAGTGTTCCATGATAAAAGAACCAGTCAGAGGTCTTGTGTTTGTATCTTGAATATTAAGTCAAAAACAGCAGGTTTTGTTCTAAACGGAAATGAGAGGGTGTAAAACATCCATGGAAAATGAATATGATTGGTGTTGATATGTAAACTCACACAAACATGATAAGTGGGGAAAAGAAGGATAAGAAAAATGTAGGATTAATACCCAGTGTACGCATTGTTACATTTTGATAGGCTGTAGGTGAGGCAACAGTCTAGTGCAATTGTTCTGTATAGATCTGTACAGATTAATTACAGAGAGGGAGACTGATTGTGTCAGTGTCAGAGGTAGCAGAGCAGTGTCAGAGCTGAGCAGTGTGTGTATGTGTATGGCTGTATGGGGGCTATGAAGGCATTGTTGGCTGCTGCAGCCCTTCACAAGCTCGGGCTCTGTGGAGACTGAGCATTAACTCGTCAGGAGATGTGACAGTAGCACAATGCCACCATACCAGCTGCCGGCCAGTGCTCCATGCGCTCCTCGCATGCACAAACCTCATTTCCATTACAATTAAAACCTCACCGATGGATTCAGAATGATGTTTGCTCTGCAGGGGGCTAATATGCCTTTCCTAACAGTCTGATATTGTAGTGATCCAGGTGGCTACATCCTCCCCCACCTACCCATCCTCCTCCCACACACATGCACGCAAAAGAACAGCACAGAGCCTGGACGCATCTCGCCAAATGCTTTAACTTTCCCAGAAGGTGTGCATGTGTGTGTGTTTTCCCCGAGGTTATGCGTTCATTGCATTCATTAAAGAACTCTTGTGGAGACTAGGCCTGCAGCCGCGGTAGTACAGAGATCCTGCTTTGCATAGTCGACATTGTTTATCATGCTCTAGCATAACATTTCACCTCAAATCGTAGAGAAAAGAACATCTATACATTATAATTGAATCTACTTTTGGGCGACAACCCCTTGAGTTTTATCATTTCTTTATTCTTTATTTCTTTTACAAGCAAGAAAGGACAAAAGCCAGTCCAAATATATTGAAGCAATACAGCACACACACACACACACACACACACACATGCATTTTTATATATATAGTACTACTACTATTCCTGTTTCATAAATATATTCTTTCCATGTATTATTTATGTAGTTCCTAAATCATTCAGTATATTAACCAAACCAAAGCCTGATCTGTGTTCAGCCAGGGAACACTGAATAAAAGAGTGCATGCAGAAAAGATAGCACAGCATATGTAGCCGACAAGTCTCCGAATTGGTTATCATACATACAGTCGAGAACTTCTGAACAGTTCTCTGCGTATCCACAGTTCAGTCACCAGCACTGACTGAACCCTCACTGTGTTGATTTGAGAGTGAAGTGATCAGTGGTGTTTGTTAGCCTAATGCCGAGAGCTGATTTAGGCTTTGCTTGTGGTGGAGATGGATCTGGACAACTGAAAAGAGTGTAGTTATTTGCAATTACACCAGGGACTCTGGAGAGTGCAGAGCCAATGAAAGACAAAACACTTTTCAATGCAGGACACCCCTGTAATTTGGAAAAACATTTTTCCCCTTCCCCTCGTACCCAGCATTAAGCATGAATTATTTATGCTGGTGCCTCAATGTATTTTTAATCATTAGACAAATTGAACAGTGAACAGGGCTGCTGTCATTAATATCTGTCGGCCATGAGAGTATTTCCTTTACTCCAGCGTGCATTTTAGCCCAAACTGTAATTGCTCATTTTTCAGGAAATGATTAGAATAAAAGGGATGCATTACAGCAGGAATGTGAAAAGAAAATAATTAGTGCTGTGGCGCAAATCTAATTTGGAGGAACGGGGAAGCCTTTTAGCAAGAGACCACTGCATGTGCTGCACTGTTGATTAGAGCGGATGCCGCGCTGGGTGATAGCGGCCTGAGCTCCAGAATGGGACATGGCTCCGGGTCATTAGGGGAAAGGGACTTTTTTTTTTTTTTTTTTTTTGGAGAAGCACTTGCACCCCTCCTCCAGGTGTCAGGTTATCCGAGCCTCTCTTGCATGTGTGGAATCATTACAGCACCCTAAATGCTCCAGTGCTCCGGCCAGCTCTCCAAACACACTGGCCAGGAACACAGAAGCTGCAGGAGAACTGATAAAACCAGTGGAGCAGCAGGCGGAGAGAGAGAGAGAGAGTGGGAGAGAGAGAGAGAGAGAGAGAGTGGGAGAGAGAGAGAGAGAGAGAGAGAGAGAGAGAGAGAGAGAGAGAGAGAGAG
>JBBMFX010000007.1:10612780-10623574 GCA_037832545.1 Rhabdalestes septentrionalis | reverse complement strand
GAGATGGAATGAGGGAGGGAGAGAGAGGGAGAGAGAGAGAGAGAATGAGAGAGAGAGAGAGAGAGAGAGAGAGAGAGAGAGAGAGAGAATGAGAGAGAGAGGATAGAATAAATAGAGGAAAGGTTTTGGCATTCCCATCAGGTCCCATGCCAACTGGGGTCCTCTTGGAACAACAGAGCGATAGAGAGCTGGAACGGACAGAAGAAGGACAAGTGTGGACAGATGGGGCCTGAATGGTCAAAGGAAAGAAGGGGAGTGGAAGGGAAAGAAATATTACCACACAGGGGTGGTGGGGGGGGGGGGGGGGGTAGGAGGGGTCTTTCTTCTTTTCCCTTCTTTTTTTTCCCTTTTTCGTTCTTCTCCTCCTACAATCCTACTCACTGTGAACTTGTAATTCTTCTCACACAGCCAGATGAATTGGCCTACTGTTAATACAGCAAACCCCCCCCAACCCACACACACACACACACAAATACACACACACACACACACACATATACACATACACACAAACACACATACACTCATCCGGAGCTCACAATACAGTGGACTGTGTAATATTTCATTATGAACAAATTTGAAGTCTGACTCACATACACACTAGACATGCATGTGATGTATATAAGCAGTTTGTTGCTCCAGCCAGTATTTTGTTGGGAAATCCTGCATCAAATGGAAGTTCCTTTAACACGAACCGCCTACATAAACATTACTGCAGGCCGAGTTCGCCTCTTCATGGCAACAGTGTCCCCTAAAGGCCGCCGCCGCTTTCAGCAGGATAAAGCGCTCCGCCACGCTGCAAACACTCCTCCGGCGCGGTCTGAGGAACCGGACTAAAGACCTGGCCTCTACTTTCCCCAGATCTCCACCTTATCCACCATCCACAGTAGGGCTGGGCGATTCAGCCTAAAATCAAAATCTCGATTAATTGAACATTTTAACTCGATTACGATTAATGAACAATTATTCATTTATTTATTTATTTACCTTCATAGTTCACTGTCAAGTTTTGTACAGTAAATATTTTCACATTTTACAAGTGAAATATTTTCGAATGAAGGGTGCATTACTTGATTTTAAAATAATTTAAGGAAACACACTATTCACTATCGATGATTATTTATTTAACATCAATGTTGAACTGAAATTAAAGCACATGTTGCCTAAAACGAACAGTCACTTTGTTCTTATTTTAAAAAATAATGATAATAAATAAATAAAATAAATTATTTTCAACATTTTTCTCATTAAAAATTGTGACTCCACACGCAGTCGTGTGTTTTTAAAAGGGAAAGTAATCGAAATAATCGACCTGGAAAATTTTGGTCGATTATAGGTTTTGAGTGTCGATTTCGATTACTTTTTCGATTAATCGCCCAGCCCTAATCCATGGCGCAGACAAGCTCGTCTGAAACAGGGAGGCCCGACCTCAGAACATGCAGAAGATCTGCTGCAGAAACCAGAGCGCACCTGCAGGGGCCTCCTGCTCGGGGAACAGCTGATTTGGGGGCCCGACTGAATATTAGGCAGGTGGTTTTAATGTTATGGCTGTATGGTGTAAATGCGCACACTCAAAACATTTCTTGCTCTTTCTCTCCACATGCTGCTCTCATTTTCTCTTTCACTCTCTCATGCAAACGTACAGTCTTCCTCTCTCTCACCCTTTCTTACTTCCCCTCTTCTCTTTCTCACTGCCCTTTTCCTGGGGTGAGTGGTGCAGGACACACTGTCCACAAACCCGCTTCAACAGCTGTGACAACAGTCAGTGTGTGTGTGTGTGTGTGTGTGTGTGTGTGTGTGTGTGTGTCTGAGAGAGAGTGAGAGAGGTGTGTGTGTGTTTGTGGTGTGTGTATGATTGAAAAATATTAAAAGTATTATCATTTAAAATCATCCACAACAACAACAACAACAACAACAACAACAACCAACAACAACAACAACAGAGAGAGAACACACACACACACCCACACACACACACACTAACTGGCTGTATGAGACCAAGCTTCCAATAAATTTGAGAAAAAGAGAGAGAGAGAGCGAGAGAGAGAGAGAGAGAGAGAGAGGGCAAAAAAGAGAGCGAATGAGAGAGAGAGAGCGAAAAAGAGAGAGTGAAAGTGAGAGAGAATGAGAGAAAAAGAGAGAAAACGAGAGAGAGAGAGAGCGAATGAGAGAGAGAGAGCGAATGAGAGAGAAAGAGCGAATGAGAGAGCGAAAGAGAGAGAGAGAAAATGAGTGATAGAGAGAGAAAATGAGTGATAGAGAGAATGAGAGAGAGAGAGAGAGAGAACGAGAGAGAGAGAGAGAGAACAACAGAGAGAGAGAGAGAATGAGAAAATGAGAGAGAGAATGAGAGAGAGAGAGAGAGAACGAGAGAGAGAGAGAGAGAGAGAGAGAGAGAACGAGAGAGAGAGAGAGAGAGAGAGAGAGAGAACGAGAGAGAGAGAGAGAGAGAGAGAGAGAGAGAGAGAGAACAACACCACCACCAACAGTAGCAGTAATAATAATAATGATGTAAATGAACAGGAATAGTGTTATTGATGTAAATCTCTGGTCTGTGTTCGGTCTCCTGTGCTCATGCAGTTTCAGATCAAATCTAAATGAACTGAACTGAGATTTGCAGATTCACTGAACGAACTCCTACAGGTTTTTGAACGGAAAAGAGTATTTTCTTCAGACAGGCTCCGGGTTCCCTCACACTCAGTAAGGAGTTCCAGAAAATGAATGAATGATTAAATGAGACAGAAGGGAGAGAAGACAGCGAGAGCAGCAGGTTATGAGGGACCAGTTTCTGTAATGGAGCTAAAACAATTTCCAATTACCTGGGAGTGTCTGAGCGAGCGCCTGCGTCTGAAACCAAAAGTCCATTTACAGACCGTCTCTCTAACACCCGCCCACCCTCTTCTTTTGAAATATTGGAATTTTTCACATACACACGCACATACACACATACACACATACACACATACACACATACACACATACACACATACACACATACACACACACACACACACACACACGTGAGGTATGGGGACGTGGGTGTAATAGACTTCTCACCAAATTAATACCACACACCCTTGGGTGAGTAACTAAACCTCGCTGCATCAGCAGGTCCAGCTGTAAGTTTACAGGCAGAGATAAAAACTGTTTCCTCAATTTAATGAAAATTAATGACTGTGTCTGACTGAAGTAAAGGTCAGTCCGGGTCAGTCCAGCTCAGTCCGAGTCCGTCCGGCTCAGTCCAGGTCAGTCCGGGTCAGTCCGGGTCAGTCCAGGTCAGTCCGGGTCAGTCCAGGTCAGTCCGGGTCAGTCCGGGTCAGTCCGGGTCAGTCCAGCTCAGTCCGAGTCCGTCCGGGTCAGTCCAGCTCAGTCCGAGTCCGTCCGGCTCAGTCCAGGTCAGTCCGAGTCCGTCCGGGTCAGTCCAGCTCAGTCCGAGTCCGTCCGGGTCAGTCCAGGTCAGTCCGGGTCAGTCCGGGTCCGTCCGGGTCCGTCCGGGTCAGTCCGGGTCAGTCCGGGTCAGTCCGGGTCAGTCCGGGTCAGTCCGGTTCCGGTGCGCCGGGACGTGAGAAGCCCCACCCAGAGTCGTTCACACACGCGGATCTGAAGAAACAGAGAAACACAAGAAACACAAAACGCCCCGGACCTCCCGCAGGCCTGAGGGTGCTTTAATCACCTTTGAAAGTCAACGTTGTGGAGGACAGATTTACAACACAGCAGTGTTAATCAGATACAATAAACACGCTCCCACCCTTACACACACACACACACACACACACACACACTCTGACTCTGGCCTCTGTAAGCAGATTAACACTGTACACTTTATCATGTGAGAAGAGATTAACTATGGTTGGTTAAAACACACACACACACACACACACACACACACACACACACACACACAATCTGCATTAAAAAAAACCTCTCAACACTGCATATTATAAAAATATCAAAGGCATTTACTGTCAGGCAGGAAAGACCGACACTGACCGAAAGAAGTGATTGTGAAAAGAAAAGCGTATTTCCCAAGGAAACCTGACAAGAATGCGAAAACTTAAAGGTACTTTTCTGTCCAACGCGCTGAGTTATGACTCTGTATTACTGTGTATCTGCGCCTCAGGCAAGACTTAGTGTCTGTTTCTGCTTTTATTTATAATATCAAGACAGCGGCTTCCATTTCATATCTGTTACTTATGACAATCCGCGGAATCCGAGGGATCAGGACATAACTGGCAACCCCCCACAATTTCCTCCCACACCTCCTACTCGTCTCCCTTCAATCCCCAGCCACAATCTGGCAACCGTGTGCTCACATCTGCCAGCGTGTTCTCATTCAGGTAGGTGTTCTGAAACACCACAGCAAAATCTCTCGCCTTAAAATACCTCAAAAATCCCCCCTGGACATTATTTCACCCCAATACATGGCGGCCCTCCAGATTTTAAAGCAGGTGGCTTTCCACTTTATTAGAAAGTCCAAACTCATATTTCCACTAACTGGCAACTTTATGAAGTCCACCAACCACCCAGGTTTACTGTACAGAGCACAAAATACACAAAGCAGCCGCTTTATCAGTCTATCTCTCCCCATAATTTGCAGGAAGCAGGAAAGTCCTAAGAAAAGAGATTCTCATTAAAAGAGATATCTGTGGGCTGGCAGTCAACTACAGGAGGGAGGGAGGGAGGGGGAGGGAGGGGGAGAGAGAGAGAGAGAGAGAGAGAGAGAGAGAGAGAGAGAGAGAGAGAGAGACACACACAGAGAGAGAGAGACACACAGAGAGAGAGAGAGAGAGAGAGAGAGAGAGAGACAGTCATATCAAAAAAGTCCAACTTCCAGGTCAGTCCTTCAATTTGTATTCATGCATTTCCTTCTTTTTCCTTTTTTTCCTTTTTTTGAAGGCAGATGTTGCTGGGAAGCAGTCGTGGTGGTAGTGGACCAAACATCCCCAGAGAGAGAGGGACCCTATCACAGCAGCTGATGGAAATGTGATGGGACTGGTGATAGAGAAGGAAATGTCTGCAGCTACTAGGATGGACTGTAAATGGTTTGGACAGGGCAGCTCAAGAGCATGAGAGCAGATACCGAAGGACTATGGGCTCCATGGCAGGTCTCGCATGAGATGGAATTTTAAATTAAAACAGCCGAGTTTTTTTCTTCTTCTTTTTTTCCAATATCTACATGTGCTCTAATAGCAACCTAATTTGCAATCCATTTCAAGGCTGATTGTATAATGTATTCCAAAACTCGAGATCAAGAACTTGAAGGCATTTGAAGTGTGGCTGGAGCCGGTACATTCGCAGACTGTTTTCATATCCATGCAGACATCTCTGGGCTATAATACAGCTCATTGGGCTCCAGTTAGTGGAAATGCAATGATATCATGGCTGAGATATAGTGTGGTGTAGTGATGCCCCACTGACCTGAAAATGATTCACTGCACTATGATCTCAGGCCTTAAGAGGCACACTGACCCAAACATTACCTCAAAGGGTCTCTGCACTACATTGCACCAGGCTCATTAAACCTCATCAGTGCACTGAGGTTAGTAAATGTTAGCAGAGACAAATTGAGCTATTGAACTTCTATATGGTGTGCACAGTAGACCAATACGCAGACCAGAATGGTCTAATGATCTCATACTTCTCAGAATGTACAGGTAGTGACCATTCTTATTTCATCCACACAGCACATCATAAACATTGAAGGCAGATGTGCTCTTTTGTCGGCACTCACTCTGCACCCAAGGGGGTTAACAGATATGTGGGGAGATGTCCGGCAAAAAGGTTTCATATTGAATGGGATGCTTCGGCCATGCTCTCTGTCAAACTGTCCTCTAGAGCCTTCCTCTCCCACCCCGCCCCCTTCACCCCACAACACTGCCTAATACATAATGCACATGGCGCGCAACTCATTTCCACCTAAGACAGCCCCAGTGTTATGAAGTGCAAGTTAATGGGTAAACTAATTGCAATAAACAGGAGTGGTGTTTAGTGTGCACAAGCTCTTTAATAGGGAAAACAGGCCTAATTAGGGAGTGGTGGTGATGTGACAGCGGGTGCGGAAGAGGCTTCTCCATTCATCAGAGGGGGGATGGGGGGGGTCATGCCAAGTGCTCTGATCATCATCCGTTCAGCTGGACCTGCAAGCGCATCTCAAAGCGAGCTGCTCCGCTATTGATCTACTACACCGTGCCCCACAAGCACCACCAAGACCTTCCTGTCCTTGTCATAAAAGAGCTGCTGATGTTTTATCACCTTCACACATGAGCACAAACACACACACACACACATATATGTATGGACATGTGGACGTAAGCATATGCACACAGACTCCTCGGTCTGGTTATACAGTCACAGGTGACACATGATCACACACATTCGCTTGAACACAAACAAATGCTCAATAATGATGTTGGATCCACTCTCATTGCTTTTTGATGAGAGGGAATTGAAAGAGCGGGCCGCTATGATGTGGTCTAACAATGCTGGCCCTTATTTGCATTAAGAGCAACCAGGTAGCCTGGGTAATGGCTTTGTGGCTCTACAACGGATGTCTTTGAAGCTGTAGAATCAATGTGCCACTTCAAAACTTCATATCCTTCCAGACAACACTCCTCAGGCCACTCAGGCACTACCATGAGACCAAAGCAAAAACAAGAGGGGCAAAAATGGCCTTGGGCTTTTTTTTCTCCCAATTCCGCTATAACAAATATTCCTGTGTGGGTGTCAGATGTAGTAGATATCTAAGAACATAAAAAGAAATAAGAATAGACAGGTAGGCTGTGGGTTTAGCTTGATGAGATGTCCAAGACAGCAGTGGGACATGTTATTCAAATAAATAAATCAACCAAAACACATAAATGTCACTCGTGTAAAAAAAAATGGAGTCTGCTAATGAGAACAAGCCATACAAACTCCACATCCTGCCATGGCTACATTGCACATTTTTGGATGAAGGCAGAGCCAGCTTCCACTATTGGATATGACTGTGGGGATGGTGTGAAGAATGGAAGGTGATGGTTAGTCATTATAGCCGTCAATGAGGTTTCTAGAAAATGAACCATGGCAGGCCCGGCTTCTTCCCAGAGACATCCTGTCACCTCACACCAAAGCAAAGGGTAAGCTGATTAAATGGGACCTTTTCCAGTGTGCTTGTTTATTTAGCTCCCATAAAAACAGCTCTCCCCATTATGAAATGGAGGCTGAAGAGTGGAGCAGCGTGCTAGCACCTCAGACGGCCAGTGTAATTGGGAAGCAGGTAGAATCTTTAGCAATGAAAGACCTGTAGGGGAGGCCTCAGTGGATGTGTCGGGGTCACACTATGCGGACAGATTACTATAACTCAAACGGCATGCAAACTTTGGGCTGATCCAAGGGAAGATAATTACAAAGCCAGAATTTAAATCAATACTTCAGAGAAAAAAATACATATCCACATCACAGCTATTTTTAATACAAACAGCTCATTAGAAAAAGACATTCTTATCATTGTGCTCCTGAGGCTTCTGCCTCTGCATTTAATGCCACCCAATTTGTTCTGTTTGGTGAAGAGGCTCTGCTGTGGTCGGTGCCTTTGCATTGTTTTAAATTTTAATGCTCCACAATCACCCTGGAGGCTTCTGGGGGCCCATCAAGGCAGAGGCAGGAGCCAGATGTCCATCTCTTCTCTAGAAAGATGTGGAAGTATTACATTAGATGGTAAATCAACACCGGCCTTGTTAATTATTTAGGAAAACAAAGTGCTGCAGTCATAGATACTCTGCTGTGTGGCTGTGCAATGTTTAATCTACATAATGTATCTGGAGCAAGAGAGTTGAGGAGCGGGATGGAGGAGGGTAGGGAGCGGAGAGGGTGAGAAATAGACTGAGAGTGAGAATGAGAGACAGAGAGAGAGAGAGAGAGAGAGAGAAAGAGAGAGAGAGAGAAAGAGAGGGGAAAAAAGGTAATGAGACAAACCAAGGCAGGACTGAGACAGTTAAAGGCAGAGGAAAACATACATTTGTGTCCTGAAATGTGAACCTAAAAAGGAAAGATTAGATTCCACAGGCCAATGTTTCAAACTAGAAAAGTGTGGATTATGCAGTTTTTAAAAATGATATAAAAAGTGGCTTAACATTACCTAAATTACGTATGTAAGTGTGTGAGATTTTTTATGACATTATAAATAAAACGCAGCTAATGAGACGCTGAAACGGAAGAAATATGGAAAAATTAGCAGCTGATGAAGGAATAGAAGAAGGAAAAGATAACGAGGAGGAGGGTGAGAAAGGAGAACAATGAAGGATGATCTATTCATCGCACCCCTATGAGATTCTCATCTCCTGAGTGTATTAACGACTGGAATATGCTTATCAGAAATGACAGGCTGAAATAATAAAGCTTTGGGTGACGCTTAGCTGTTCTAAACCTTGAAACCGTACTTGAAAATCTAGACATGAATTTCATCGTATTTGGAGTCATATTTGAGAGCCACTACTGTAATACATAATATATTTATGCTTCAATTTGTGACACTAAATGTATTTTATTGTACGATAATTTTTCTGCATAGTAAGTTAGTAAGTAGCACATCATTATAGGAAGTAAGCACATCACCATATTGCTTGTATGTGTAACGTACCTAAGCAAATAAAGGGAATCTGTTCCAGATTACCAAAATGTTTCCAAAGTAGTCTTGTCTTGTATGTACAGTTCTAAAAATAAATAACTTTTGCACTTTCAAAAATAATGTAGGATGTAAACAATGATAAGTTTCAAAGCCTTCACTCCCAATCTTTTCAGTCCACATTTCGCAAAGAAGCTGAAAATAAACAACTTGCCTTAAAGTCCTACTTTTTTTGATGTCACAAACACATATCCAATTATTTAGCCTACAACAGTGACACTGAAATTATAAAGAGGGTTTCACCCAGGCTGCTTTAGCAGCAAATCAGAACAGAACTCATTTACATACATTAGTTCTAACAAAAATGTTTCAGTCCAAGTAATCCAGAAAGAAAATAGTCGGGTAAAAATTTGTGGTTGTGTACAAATATTATGGGATGGCTTCCCAGATGGACTGAGCCTGATCTAGAATAAATGGCATTGCTATCACCATTGGAAATTATTTTTAGTCCAGTTCTAGACTTAATCAGGGACACTGGCCCTGTAAGGCTTCATTCAGACAGGCAGCTCAAACCCAATTTTTCAGCATATCTGATTTGAGCAGAACAGCTTTTCTGCAGTCTGAAAAGCCTAATTAAATTGGACTGTTTCCAGTTAGATTCAAGTCACATTTGTAGGTGGTTTTAAATCTGATTCAAATCCTATTTTTGGAAAAGTGACTCAGTTCGATGAGTCAGATCAGATTCCACGTGATTTTTGGCTGTGGACATCAGAATATGCGAAAAGGTCGGTGCTCCATAACACTGTAGCCTAACATCGGTAGTCACTTCAATAACAGATTTGTGTTTGGGAGGCTGTGGTTGAGACATAACATGCTTGTTCTGTTAGTTATCCGAGCTCATTAATGCAGCCGGTTCACTTAGTTTAGCCTGCCTCTCCCCAGCCAGCTTACGCACATGTGTCGTTTCTATGGCAACCAACATGTGGATGTGTGAGTAAATGCGACCACACTCTAACCATACAAATCAGATTTGGTCACTTGTAACTTGACATTTGAACACTCAAGTCCAAAAATCTGATTTAAGAAAAAAAAATCTGATTTGCCCTGCAGTGTGAACCAAGTGAATCTCAGGGGAAAAATAAAAGAAAATGTGGGAAACACGTTATGTGGAATTGCTTTTTGTTTTAAAACGATTATTCAAATTTGCAGGGATATGTTCAGTGAAAGGTTCTTTGGATTGCCAAAACTGATTCCTCTACAGCATCACTTCAGGGAACTATTATGGCACCTGAGTATGGTGAGTTGTGAGGGTCAGCGAGTCCACACATTCCACCCACTGTTCAGGACAACAGCCCATCAGGGACAGGGCATCGGTGCCGTTAGTTAAAAATACTGAAGTGAAATGGAGTGAGGGATGTGTGGTGAGAGGAGGTGGTGTAGGCATAAGGTCTAGGAAATGACGGCATAGCAGCCATAAGCCTAATTACTGAAATCAAGTCAGCTGTGCAGTGTGCCTGGACTACATTCATCCAGTATCCTCCTCCTTCTGTTCCCTGCCTGCTTGTCCCTTCGCATCCTGAACCCAGCCTTCTGTCAGACTCTCAGATTTGGACAGTAAGCTACAGAACATACATATACATTTTTGCACAGAACTACACACAAACACACACACACACCCACACACATGTATGTGTATGTGTAAATGTTTAATTATGAGGAAAATTATACTTAAAAGCAGTGTACTACTGGGCAGTAATGTTAAGTTAGCATAAAAACTTTAATATTGCGAAAACATGAATACAGTAATAGTGGTTTATGTATGGCAAAGTTTCACTTATTTATTTTCAGACCTGAAGGTGTGTTGCTTATGGAATTTTATAAATCTACACAATGACCAGAGGCAGAAATCTAAAGCAGAAATCTGGTAACAGTGTTCTTCTAATCAGCTCATAAAATATAGACTCTTTTGATAAAAAAAATGTTGATACTTTTTATTCTAAAGGTTACTTGGGTTTTTGCTGGCAGAAAGAAACCCACTATTGATATAAAAGCTTTTGAACCAGAGCCTAAGACTTCTGCAGGTTAGTGTGTGTGTGTGTGTGTGTGTGTGTGTGTGTGTGTGTGTGTGTGTGTGTGTGATTGTGTGTGTGTGTGTGATTGTGTGTGTGATTGTGTGTGTGTGTGTGACAGTG
>JBBMFX010000007.1:10593497-10606282 GCA_037832545.1 Rhabdalestes septentrionalis | reverse complement strand
AGGGGGTTTGTGTCCAAGAATTTAATTACTGGTAATTATGTTCCTGTATATGACGAAAAACCAGCAAATGTTCCTGTGAAAATGGAGGAGTTGCTTGAGAGGGGAGTACCGCTTTTTTTGTTTTTGCTTTGCATCGGCTGTTTTTTGTTGCTGACAGCAGTGGAGTTTATGACAGGAAACCTGTACAGAAGCATGAGGAGGTTGTGCAGGCCTCTTCTCATGCTCATATATCCCAGCAAAAAAAAGTGTTGAATTTGCATGGGCCTGTGGCTGAAGCATGGTAAGGACAGAGTTAATAACAAACATGTCAAATGTCATGGATGATGGTGTTCTAGAGGCCAAGATTTTTGGTTGTGAATGGAAAGAAGTGCTGATTTAGAGAGAAAGCAACACCCATGGCAAAACCCAGTGAGAATTCTGAAAACATGCGTCATCCTTGTGAGCTTTGTCATTAGTACAAAAGAAACAGAGGTTTCTATGTTTTGTTTTTTTTTTACAAGAAACAAGCTTTTCAGTGATGAATGACATGACCTGATTGTGCCAGGTTGGTTGACCTAAGCCTTCATCAGAGTTACAAACTGTTTTAAAACGCAGTTAGCCGTGACTGGAAGTGAATTTAGCAGACGCACTGATATAGACATTATCAGAAGACATGCTATACATTAAAAATGACCCAGAAATCTGAATAGGTATAAGAAATATTAATTTCTATGTGTAGTATCTTGCCTTGAACACATACACAACAGACTGGTTAGTTAAATAAGAAGGGCTCTGCCCCCCAAATGTCTTATTTTGAGCCAGTTTCCAAGGTAGAGGTCAATGTTTTCCTTTCAGGAATGACCATTGAGAGTGCTCTGAAGTCCAGGAGTAGTAATCTCTGTTCGAGAAACTGACCGTTTAAGTCTCAAACTTCATATAAAAAATGAGTCTGATTGAGATCATCACACAAAACAGCTACATGCTTTTTAGGAGGCAACAGTTTTAATGCATTACTGATTTTCAGTGCAACACTGACATTTTAGACCTTTATTGATGGTACACTCCAGGAATCTGTTATGTCCCGTCTTTTGTGGACACCGCTTTCAGTGATCAATCATCAGTCAGTCAATGCTGAGACGTTTTTGAAAAAAATTAATCAGTAACTCAGTAATAATTACTACTTTGTTTCATATTTGGCACATATTCTAATGCTCTTACGACACATTAGGGTCAGTTATTGGCTTTGAACATGGAGACGAGCTGAACAAAGTTTTATATGAAGCAGGTCAGGTTTTTTAAATGGTGTATAGCTCAGTTGTGCTGTTTTATAAGGTTGCTTGTTCTTGAATGGCTACTTAGATGGTGTGGAATTGACTTTTTGAACATATCAACATACCATTAATCATAATAAATGCTTGTATCAAACATTTGTGTATTATTACATATGCAATAGAGTGTTGGAGGAATGGTTGGAAAGTCCCATTTGTGAAGACCACTGTGGTCCTATCTGTTTTCCTTGTTTTTCTCTAGGATGCCACCTTCACAGACAGAAGCTCTTTAAATGCCTCCATGCAGACCTCCCCTGGCTCTATGGTCAATCAGTACAAGTTTGAGGAGGAGGACGAACACCCGGACACTAAAGACATTTTCGTCACAGTCGATAACCCTGAGAGCCATGTGACAGCTATTGAGACTTTTATTACCTACCGGGTTTTGACCAAGGTACACCTAGAGCCACTTTTTTCGCACTGAAGAGAGATTTCCTATGTGTGCTGTGTGAATAATTCAAATTTCTTCTTTGCCTCTCTCTGACATCAGACCACTCGTAGTGAGTTTGACTGCAGTGAGTATGAAGTCCGCAGGCGCTACCAAGACTTCTTTTGGTTAAAAAGCAAGCTGGAGGAGGCTCATCCCACTCTTATTGTTCATGTAGGTGAAGTTTATTCAGTGTACAAATTTACTCTAATATTCAAAGCTCCAGGGAGCCTAAATCTGTGTCTCTCTTCTTAGCAGGTTAATCCTGCACTTGTGGGGTTGAGATATATATGCACAGTGTCCTTTAAATAGTATGCAGTGCCCACTAAAAAGCTCTCCTGTTTTAGTGTAAACCGGACAGTCCTAATATTAGGTAAGACGTCCGTAAGTAGTTCTCTCACCAGTCATAAAGCGTTCTGAATTTGGATCAGATCTTTAATTCCAGTTTTTCTGGAAGTGTTCAGGAAATGTTCAGCAAAATATCTGACGTAGATAATGAAGTGTTTTCAATCAGTTTAGACACATTTAGTTTTCTTTTGTTTAGATTTGGAGCTGCAAGGCTAATATTGCTGACAAACATTAGAAAGTTATAGTTGTGTTTTTTCTTCATACATCCCTTAAACATCAGCATCCAGTATTATATGAAGTTGGTACCGATTTGAAGATGTTGGCAAAGGTAGCATTAGGAGTTTTGCCCAATAACTCTTAGTGTGATGTAACATAATTTACCAGAGTGAGTTCGTCTGCCTGGGCAGCATTTGCATTTTACACAGTACCACAAATCTAGAATTGAATGTCTATATGCAGAGGTCTGATCCAAGATCGGTCCTCTTCAGCCCTGATGGTGCCTCTAATTACTGTATCTGGAGGCAAAATGTTGTTCATTTATATTTCCCAGAGTAAATCATCCTGCCTCCTAAACCGCTTTAATGAAGAGCACCACCTGGATGCAGTTTTAATGGACTGAGTGAAATATTGGTGATGTACTTGTAGAAATAGTTTTGGGGTACCATGTCAGCCTCACAGATCCAGTGCTAAAGTGAAAGTTCAAAATTTGTGCATATCCAAAACTTGCCTTAGCTCACTAAATCTGGTGTACATGGAATATTCAATAATTCATTAATTCACACCGTGGATTCACACTGTGTTTCCTGGGATTTCACTTTATAAATGGATTGGTTTGGATTTCAGTGTTTTTTGTTTTAGTAAGGCCATACATTCTATGTATGTTATACATACAACTTGTGCTCCTGCCACTCATGTCTCAATAAGAAAGCCTCTTTTAAAGCCACTTAGATCTTTTCCTCTTGCCATCTTGGTCCAAAATCGAGG
Source organism: Rhabdalestes septentrionalis (assembly GCA_037832545.1). NCBI lineage: Eukaryota > Metazoa > Chordata > Actinopteri > Characiformes > Alestidae > Rhabdalestes > Rhabdalestes septentrionalis. The sequence goes on along the minus strand of JBBMFX010000007.1, from coordinate 10,603,216 downwards.
CATGCTCAGCCTCTATACACAGAGCAAGTTTAAGTGCTTAATTGTGTCATGTGATGAACTTTTTCCCTGTTTTTTCTCACGTCAGTTTAGAATTTACTCAGAAAGGTGTCCTTGTTATTTTTTTGTATTCTACTGTCATGCACACTTAAATATTTGTGTTGCTTTAGCCGCTGCCGGAGAAGTTTGTGATGAAGGGAATGGTGGAGAGATTCAATAACGACTTTATTGAGACAAGGAAGAAGGCACTGCACAAGTTTCTCAACAGAATAGCTGACCATCCGATTCTGTCCTGCAGCGAGGACTTCAAGATATTTCTAACAGCACAAGCCTGGGTAAAACACACACACATGCTTCATTACAGTTCTGTAGCAGGATGATTTTTAAGAGATGTCATTTTGGATGACTGAAACTGGTGGCACAGTAAAAGAGGTTTCAATTAAATAAGTCAGGTCTGGTCTATAAAATATTTTTTTAATGTAAACTAGTGTAAAAATACCTTTATTTCCTAAATATTGTAGATGTTAATTTCACACAGTTATACACACAACTACCATGTCCATCCCAATCTGATTATTGCTGACTGTCAATATATGCAGAGTTTCCCTATTCATATTCACCCTTACACTCACAGTTCCTCTAAGAGGATCAGGCTTTGATAACAGGCGGTACACTGAGGGCTGTGTTGAGATTATATTGCAATAACTTGCAGAATAAATGCGAAGGTGTTTTGCTTATGTTTTGTTGCATTAAATCGGGATGTGCTGTTGTGGCAAGTGACGTGAATGCCTGTTCTGCTTAAACATTTTATCTCCTTCCTAGCACTGGCAAATTTTACAGTATTTACTGGGCAATATTGGTATTGCCATCATATAGTATGCTTTTCTGGGCATATGGTAATATTGTCAGTCCTTAAAGACAATGTCCAACTTCATGTTTCATAATAATGTCTCTCACATTGATTTGTTTGATTTTAAATGTGGCACATTTATTCTCCATTCAGGTGGATCAGATGTCTGAAAAATATTGCGTATCGTGTATTGTGACCGTTTTTTAAAGTATCCTGATATTATACAATATATTGCCCACCTCCACAACATCATGTTGTTATTCTGAGTGGTCAGCAGTTACACTGTGTGTTTTTCTCCGATGCTGCCTGCAGGAGCTGGCCTCTCATAGGAAACAAGGACCAGGTTTCTTAAGCAGGATGGGAGATACAGTGCGAGCGGTAGCTGCAACGGTCCGAGGGGTTAAAAACCGGCCAGATGAATTCACTTCCATTCAGGAATATGTGGAGTCACTAAGTCTGAAGATGTCCTCACTGGAGAAAATCACCCAAAGAATCGTTAAAGAAAAAAAAGGCAAGCTTTTACTGATTGGAATATAAAAAATATCCAAACGCATCTTGAAGTACTTAAATAAAGCATATGTAGCAAAAAAAATCCGTATGTATCATTCAAACATCTATCCATCTATTACACTACTAGTACTCAGTAAATTGATGTTATGAATAAATGTTAACAAAATTACGAAAAGTGGCTGAAATACTCATTTGTAATCCTCACTTACTGTGGTTGAAACGATCTGCTTTGTGTCTAGAGTACCTGGAGGAGCTAAAGGAGTGCGGACCCATTTACACTCTGTGGTCAGGCTCTGAGGAGGAGCTCGTGGAGCCTCTGAAGATGATGGCAAGTTGCTTGGACCGGTGCTGCAGAGAGTCTGAAGAGCAGGTCCAGCATCTCAGCAGCAGCCTCCTCCCAAACCTGCATGAGTACATGCTCTGTACTGAGACCCTCAAGGTACTGCTGGGAGAAATTTGCTGGTTACGGTTGCCACTACAGTTAGGCAAAGTCTGGAAAAAAAACCCGGAATATTTAAACAATTGTAGACTCCCATAATGCTTGCTTTAGGTTTTACTTTGTTCCCCTCCCAGACTGTTCTTTAAAACAAACAGAACTGTGTTATGTTGTAAAAAAAATTAAAAAGCCATGTTTAATTTGTGTTTGACAGTGCTAGCATTTCATCTCATTTGTGCTGTAACTGGAGGCATAAACCTTGGTTCAATAGTGTGATCAATATAATGTGCATTATGTTTTACCAAGGCTTATTATGTATTTCATCCAGGCCTATATTTCATTAAGGCGTATTGATCATGGTATTTGTAATACACAGGCGGTACTTCGGAGAAGAGACAACATCCAAGCAGAGTTCGAGGCTAAGAATGAGGCTCTTGCCGCTAAGAAGACAGACAGCGAAGCAGTGAGTGCAATATTGACTCTTTCCTTTTTCCTCTTAATCCGCCCAATGCTCTCTTGCAATTTCAGAAAGATTATTAGTAATAAAGCCTTGCTTCAGCATCCATGTCTGCTTTCATTCGAAAGCAATCCATTTTAAGCCTAAAGAGGAATATGGTGCGATTATATAAATATCTCAAGAAAGCTGAGGAAGTCCCGCTGAGCCTGAACGCACTTCAACTAGAACACGGTAAATATGGGTGAATATACCCAGTGCTAATCATGTCTTACTTAAATCTTGTGGGCGTTTGACTTTTTACATCAATTTTATCAAATGTCATGAGTGCAGGAATGATCCTCCTGTGCAGAGGGGAAAGGGGCATTATTGGGGAGAGTCCTTGTGGAGAAGTGCTTGAAGGTTGTGAAGATGCCCCCCAGCTTAGCAATAACCTTTCTTCAGAGAACTTAATTACAGACTGAGAGCAGACTATTCCTGATGACTTTCACTGTACTGTGTGACTCATGGAACCGAAGGGATTCTGTTTTTGGATGCCTGGCTCCCAGAAGCCTGGTCTACAGCCATGTAATGCATTTTTTTCCAGAAATGTTAACCTCACTGTTAATGTGAAAGGGTTGGAGATAATCGACTGTATTTAGGCTTACTGAGTGCACCAGATGCCAGACAGCGTGACCATCACCGTGTAATCCTGTTTAATTTGAATGCAGCCACATGCAAACTCTGTTATCAGACCTGTTCTGTAAAATGTTACTAAATGGGAAGTATCAAAAAAAAATTTACATTGACATTTACATTTACGGCATTTAGTTGACTCTCTTATCCAGAGCGATGGACATCAGTGCTCATGTAGTCACCAAACAGTCTAATGTCCCATGTTTTGGAAAATGGACACACTCTCAAAACTGTGCGAATCTTAATGGGTCAATCTGTATAATAAACCTGCAGGCACGAGCAAAAAGTGAAGACCTGTGTTTAAATGTTTCTGATTTGTCCTCCTGTATTGGTTGTGTCCATGAAGGATTCTAAGGTGCTGAGTTTAGCATGGGACAGCCTGGTGGGCAAAGACCCAGAGGAGGTCAGGCAGCAGAAACGACAGAAGCAAAAAGGAGAGATTAAAGAGGTACCAATTTTATAACAGCAGCAGGGCATGGCTTTCCTAGCTTGCATCTTTGTTCTTGTAAACATTGGTTGTTTTGAGCTAGTAGTATTTTCTAAAGCACTGGAATTTCAAGAGTCTACACTCTGTGGACTATTAACTGTATATACACACTGCTGAACAGGTTTCTCTGTTAGAGCAGCAGAATATGAAATATTACTGACCCATCGCTGAGCATGGTTTCGAGCCAAAGGGTGTTCAGTCTTGATCTTGAAGGGCCAGTGTCCATCACAGTTTGATGATTTCACTGCTCAGACACACTGTTGAGCAGGAAAATCATCCAACTCTGCTTGGCATTAACCCTCCCGGACCAGATTTAAATACTGTTTGTTTATGTATTCAAACACAACCTGAAATGGTCCGAAGTTTTTGGCCTTGTGCAGATTTCCTGGCCCCTTTCACTCTGCCTGGTCTTACATTTGCTTGTGTGACTGCATAACTTGGGCTGTGCTGTTATTTGTCCAGTGCCAAAAACAGATCTACTAAATGCCTCCCTTTCCTCTGCCAGAATGTTGTTCCTCTTTGCGAAAATGACATTAAGGCGCATGTGGCTGTCAATTAAACGCTTCCCTCTGCATCCTCTGAATTACTCCTGGCCATTCTCAAATCATGACACATGTTTCTCCATTGCATGCAGAAGTGTGAATATTATTTCACAGCTATATGAACAGACGTGGAGGAAAGGAGTTGTTTGCTGTGACAAAGTTAACACTGAAAAAAAACCTTCTATCCCTCGGAATATGTGTGATGTAAGAGTGTATCCAGCAGGTGTCAGTAAAGGTCAGAGGAAGCATGTGGAATAATCACTCACCCTCTCAGTTCCCTGGGACTGAATGGCAGCAGTGCAGATTGGGTTTTGTTTATGAACAGTTAAGAAAAGAGGATCACGAGCATTACAGTGAGTTTCTTGCATGATCTGATTGTCAGATTTATCTCTTACTCATTACTTCTAAGAGGCTTGAGCCCATTTTAATGATGAAATGTGGACCTGTGTCCTTTTGATCCTAATGACCAAGTGTGCATGTGCTGTGGGTTTGTTGGTATTAATGTGCCTGCTGTGCATCTTGTAATGACAGCGAGGGCAAATCAGCGTAACTAATGATCTGTCCTGGTTGTCACCGGGGAAATGCAGCTCCAGACAGTTACTGAACACCCCCACTGCCTCGCTGCCTCTGTGCACCGGCCCTGTTCAACCCAAGCCAACTCCCGTTCCACAAGACAGCCTCACATAATCAGAGTCTGTACACATGGACACACACACACACACTCACACATGTGCCAATCCAAATGGGACCTGGGCAGAAGTGGCAGTAAACACCTCACGCTCGACCTTGATCAGCTCAGCTGTCAATAAACGACTGGTGCTTTAAAGGCTCTTTCCCCTCTCATCTTACTAATTTGACATGCACTCCTCCCTGCAGATTTGAGGCATTGAGGCCATTGATTAGCCCGTTTACTAATCTGTTTTTTGTGCTCAAGTTTGAAGAGATACTTTTGTGTGATTGGAACCCAATTGGACCCAAGAGAACACTTGCTTAGAGAGCAAGCCGTTTGATACAAACAAGTCATTAGGAACTACATTCATGAAGTGGTCAGATCAATAGCAGTGTAGTAACAAGGGGTTATTGTATTGTAATGTACACAAAATCAGTGGTACATGGAGACTGTACTATGAACCAGGACACATGCATCTATTTATGAGGCTTAATTATTGATTGTTTATTACAGTGCTTTAGTGTAACAGAGCAAACGTGTGCCACTGGTGAGGGGACTTAGAGAGCCTTCCTTAAATATAGAACAGAGAAGGAAGAAATTCCAATTCCAAATGAAAACTGAACAAAATTGAATAGCGCAGTCAGTAAAAGGGTTTTGAACTGAAAGTCTGTTTGGACTAGCACATTGGGGAATGAAGGACTAAGCTGAAGTTTGACATGAGGCATGATGTTGCCAGCAGATGGTCATGTGACTTGGCTGGCTTCAGTGTGGGTGTGTGTTGGGAGAGTTCTCTGATGGTGTGATTGTGTGCATGGGCAGATGAAGGAGGAAATTGATAAGCTGGAGGACAAGCTGGAGTGGGCCAATAACGCACTGAAGGGGGACTGGGGCCGCTGGCACAAGAGCATGAGGGCCGACCTGAGGGCAGCCTTCACCTGCACTGCCGAGAAGAACATTGAACACTACGAAAAGGTGAGCAGTGTCTGTTAGCTCTCCCATCTTGCAGTGGTGAGTCAGTCTTGTACTCCCACAAGCCATAAAAAAATGAACTACATAGAATATATTGTACAGGTTAAAATATACCTGTGTGCATTTCTGAAGTTTTGAGAATTATACTTACCATTTACCACCTGTCTGAAAGTTTGGTTCTGTTACAAAGGGTGCTTGATGAATGTTTGTGGCTTCCCGTCTGTCGTTATTTGCATCTCTGCTTTGGGTGTTTGCCAGTAGAGGGTGGTATTTCATTGGACATCCACTGACAGTTTACTAAAAGGAATGGGCCTCAAACCTATAAAGATAGGCTGATATTTCCAGTTGAAAAGGTTTGGAAGGCTGAGGTATTATGATGGATGTCATTAGATGGGTACACTCTCTTTTTATTTGCTCCCTGTAGCTCTCGCCTTCACTCCACAGAGTTGAATCAGAAATCGTGACCCAAGCACTGATGGTGCAATCCAGTCTGGAAAGTGGAATTGGCCTCTGTAAAAGAGGGAGGGGCGTTCAGGGACTTTGGAGGGAGGTATCAAATGTTTATAGAGTTTTTGATTCCACTGCTTCAATACCCTCTTGAGGCCAACCTGTCCTTTCATAGAACTAGAGAGGAAAATGTGTAATTCTAGAAAATGTCAAAAACAAAAGGTATTCAACAGCTTGGGTTCTCAGCTGATATGCGTTCCAGCCATACACAACAGCAACAATAGTTTGACTGATTAGGTTTCCTTGCTTGTTAAGTATGTGTTCATAGATGTCACGGACCATGCAGTCTTGTGTTCAAGAGTCATTAAGAAACCAGAAACCTGGAAATAGATCACAATTGGTACCAACAGATACTAGATTTCAAAGCAAAGACCACACAACGAGATTCATTTTTTTGCCCCTCTGCCTGAGTTTTGTTGTGCACATTTCAAGGTGCAACGAGAAAGCATTCCAATTGCTCCAGATGTAGTGGTGCAACGGATCAATGTTGCACCACTATCCAGATGTTTAAAATGAAACTGCTGTGAGTAATGCATCCATTATTGCAAAGACGGCCCTGGCGAGATTTCTATCTAGACAAGCTCATTCCTCATGTTATTGTGTTGTAACCTCAAGGCTAAGGATCCATATTTGTTAAATATTGAGGAAAAGACAAGCAGGTGAGTGAGGAGGAAAAGTTTAAAGAAGAGCAAGAGAAACTGCAGAGCTCCAGTAGGCATCAGTAACTGGAGACAGCCCAGAGAAATGTGGCCCCACGGTGCGATGCTGCATTAAAGGTGGGCTAATAAGAGGTGAAAGAAGCCGAGGATGTGGACTGTGCATTGGAGCTTTGGTATGCAGGTGGTGATAGGGTAGTGTTTTGTGCCTGTAGAGGCCTCAGGCCCACTGAATGATTAATGCATGGTAGAATGACCTCAATAAGGTGAGGCAAGGGGATGAAAACCCTCCGCTGGGACTGGGGGATGAGGGCCATGGGTACTGACAGGACCTGAGGGAGAGTGCTCCACTGCGCCCCCATGGCCAAGAATACCCTGACGTGTGGCATACACAAAGAGAGAATAAGGTGATGTAGATCATGAAAGTTAAGAGCATGTGGGAAGATTGCTTTGCAAATGAAAATAAGAAAGGTAGCCAGAGAGACTGTCAGGAGGAGGGGAAACTGAGTTGAAGACAAGGTGAAATCGGAGGACATGCTTGGATTTGCTTTCATTTTAAAATGAATAGCTGATTTTTGTAATGAGAAAGAAGCATAATTCTGATAAGGTTCTTTCAGTTTCACATGTAGTATATAGTGAGGATGAGTTTAATGATATAATAGATTCATTTTTCAGACAGAATGTTCTATTCAGACCGTTTAGACCCCCTTCAGGTTGGACCTGAGGGGAAATGACCGTGGAGAGAGTGTCTGAATGCATTGTAATCAGAAATGCATGTGTCTTTATATATCAACTGAATGTGTTAAGCGAAGATACCCAGCATAACCGTGTCTTCTTGCGTGGGTTGATATTGTCATTTTTAGCAGCATTCGCATGGTAGCCTGTACAACACTGTGGGCACGGCAGCAATACACTGTGAGATGGCAAGTTCAGAGGATTGCCATGGAGACGCCATAGCAACAAGCAGTTTGCTCAGGGATGGAGAAGACAAGGATCCATTAAATGGATTCATTAAATGTTCGACTTAAATTAGACAGAGCAGAGCATTTTTGGGGTTTCCAAACACTGCTTCGGAAACATCCCTAGTGGAGCATGAGGAGCAGCGGGGGCTGATGCTGGGCTTTCGATTATTTATGAAGTCCTCTACTCTGGATGGTTCCCCTTTGAAGTTGACATGCCTTGCTGTTTTTTCTTTTTCTTTTTTTTGGAGTAGCAGTGCCATTGTTGACAGTTGGTGCAGAGAAGAGTTAGTGCTTCCTCCTCTCTGCATGCACTTTGAAGAAGCTCAAGTTGATCTTGAGCCTCTGCTGCATCATTTCTTCCAAGTCAGTGTGTATACACATGTCTGTCCTAAGACTGGCTCAGTATGCACCTGCTCCACCTGTATTGTTCCCTGATTAGCTCTGTTTACCTGCACATCCACTCCTCACAGTGGCATCCGAGACAGAGCGCTGCTGTTTCATTAGGGCAGGCCCTCGACCTCCTAATGAGCCTCCTAATCAAGGCTGAGGCTTCTCTGGCACCATCGAAAAATTCCATCCCAAATCAGCCAATTTTATCAGGGAGTTTTAGACGTCACGCTCTCACCTGCCGAGAAATGTTTCAGCCAGTTTATTGCCTTTGAGGACGCTTGTGTGAAAGCACATCACTTAGTGCTCGTGCTTCCACTGTATTCTCGGCAGTGTTTTTTGTGTTCTTCTTGTGGTTGCCAATGTCTTGCACAGGTGGTTCCCTTTTTTGCTGTGCTTTATAAATATATAATTGAATTGAAAAGATATGGTTTACTAGTAACTGCCAGACGACCAAGAAATTCAGCGATGCTCTGAATATGAAAGAAACTGCAGTGACTATTTGGTAAGGCCATATCCTTTTTGTATTTAAAGTCACTTATCCTTTGCAATGTTTTGACAATGTTTTCATCTCTTTTTTAAAGCAAGGGAGTCGAATAATTGGTAGATGACTCAACTACTAATATGCTTGCTAGGATCAGCCCTGAATTTTACATCACTGTCTTGTCTCACTGCAGTTTTCTGTTTTACATACATCTTTCAGTTTGACTCCTTTCATCCGCCTTGTGAGATGTTAGTTTTTCTATTTGATGTTTGCTCACGTCACCCATGGCTGTCAGTCGGTGAGTCTTGGTGAATCAAACAAACTTTGTCCTTGAGTTTTCCTTGGAGTCATTTTGTATGCAGCCCCTAATGCCTTCTGAGGTGCGAAAAGTTTGGCAGGAAAAAAAAGTCTGAGTCAAATTTAAACTTCTTATATGGTATCCTCATTTCTAATTCCCTCAGTTAGAATCATTTCTCTTATATTAATGTTAAAATCACTTGGACAGATCACTCTCAGACTGGGTGATTAAGTCAGTATTGCTCGTCCATCCTTCAGTTTTAGAAGAGAGATGAGAAAGCGTGATTCTTGATGACTTGCTCTCTCACTGCAGCTTGTTCATTGTATGATTTGGGTGTAAATAATGTCAGGGGAGTTGGAGAGGTGAGCCAGGATGCTGTCTCTGGTTTTGTCTTTTCGACAGGTCTACTGTGCTGTCTCTTCTCTACACATTAATATTCTAGTCTTGCTCTGTCACATGTCCTCATACACAGCTAGTAGTGGTACAACTTTTTACACACTTCCGTAGCTCTACTGTTTATCCCTCAGCCTTCGCCTGTACTACTAATAACAACCCTGTTATGTTTCTACGTTGACTTGAGTATTCTCAAAGATTTACAAAATTGTGGCAGTTTTGTTTTTCTTGTGCTCAGTGAATTATAGCCTGCACTGAAAGAACAAATGTATAAAATCTCAACATACCCGAGATGCAGTCAATCAGTAAAGACATGTTTAGAGCCCAAATTTTGCTTCATTATTTTAGAATTGGAACTAAAAAGCAAACAAACATTAGAAGTCGGTATTCACCCAAATTTCTGTAAATCTCTAAAACGTCTCTCATATTGCTTAAAAAAGGA
>JBBMFX010000007.1:10569835-10591502 GCA_037832545.1 Rhabdalestes septentrionalis | reverse complement strand
GTTTGGGCCTGAGAGTGAGAAGGACATTAATCTAGAGCCTGGCAAGTGACACATAAATGGCGCAGAAGCCTACGCCCCGGCCGCAGCTTGTGAATGAAATTGGGTGCTAAATTGAAAGTTGCCGAGTGTCAGCCCTCCTGGCAGCCTTCAAAATAGCCTCACATTACTCCCGAGTTGAGGGGCCTTTATTGATGGGAGGGGAAAAACACTCAGGTTAGAGTCCATAGGTTCAGACTTGGGAGAAACACAGAGATGGAGATTTGATGCTTTCATTTTAAATGTGTGTTCTCTTGCAGTGTCTGGCGGTGTGGGAGTCATTCCTGCTGTCTCAGAGGACTGAGGCCAGTGAAGGAGGAGACAGAAATGAATCCTAATCTCCCATGATGCATTTAGCCAAACCATGATGACCAAAGACAGTTTTTGTTTGTTTTTTTTTTTGTTTTTTTTTTAAACCTTGCAGTCCAAGTGCTTCAATTGTACAACAACACACCACTGCCAGAGATTTCTCAGTTTGAACTCAGCTGTGCCTTTTCCCCAGCTGAACAGGGACAGAGGTTTGTATTGGACACCTAATTTCTTTTCTTTACTGCTGTGAGTTTGGCAAATATTTTTATTGGACTCTTTTTGATGTTCGATGCATTACAAGCACCAAATGCACTATTGGCTTTTTAGATTTGACAATAAAAGAATTTGTTGGAATAAAATAGAAATCCTTCATGGCTTTCTTATCTTCTAGATTATACTTGGATATAATAAGATTATGGTTCAGCCGAGACTATTTTTACCTCTTTACCCTTCCAGCTCCATCCCACACTGCATGACCCAGTGCTGACATACAGACGTGCTAGTAAATCATACAGACATGCAAGTGTCTTATGGCATTACATCACTTTCATTTCTTTTAAGGGTCACATTTTTGAGTCGAACATTTTTTTATGTCTTGTAGCATCTGGAGCTGAATTTATTTACATTATTACAAAGTTTCTTACAAAGTTTGAAAACAGTGAAACTAAAGTATTTTATTTGAAGAGAGTGTAAATATTTGACAATAATTCTGTATGATTTGAATGGTTTGGAAATTGTAACTAAGATGTGTTGCTATAAACAGAAAGACAGGCTGTAACTGGAAACCTCTTTTTCCTGGTGCGAATTCACATGGCTCACTATGGATTTTTATTTTCTTTGTCATGGGATTTCCACTTCAGTCCGGGTGAGGAAGAACAGGCTGCCGAGCGGCGTGTTAGGTGCTGAAGTAGGTTACCCACTTGGCCTAATCGCATTAAACATTGAACTGCTCTCTTTAAAGAATACGGTGCCCTGAAATGATTGCTTTTATCAGCAGTTTATTTTATGCCGAATGGAGACAGAGACGGCATTGCTTACTCAATCTCACTTCGGGAGAACTGGCAGAATTATGCCAGAACCTGAGGCCTCCCTGTTGGATATAAAGGTTGAAGCGCTGGCCTAACTTTTCCTTCTGATTGTTTAGACTTGAGTCCTTGCATTAATGCTATCAGAAGATCTTTCTCTGTTTATGCTCCAGATCCAGTGTTGTTTCAGTGTGGATTTTCCACTCCACAGTCATTTCAGTTCATGTTCTGCAGTGGTTCTATTTCCATTTATCACATTTCCAGGGCAGCAGATGCTTCTTGATCCACTTAATTTCGCATGTCAGTCTGTGGCCTAAAAAATTCCACCAACCCGACTTTTTTTGAGTGACACTACCTTCGAAGCTACTGAGATCCTGCAGAGCTTTAGAACTTCATCGCCAGCTGTGAGGCTGTATATTGTTCATATGCAAGTCTTGCATTCTGAAATAAGAAGAATTCCCACTAAAATGAATGTCATAAGCGATGTGTAGAGCAGGTTTTTGCATATTTATTGCTTCCTATTTTTTCGATGTGTTCTTATGAGGCTTACCTCAGTTAAAGAATAGATTTTCCATCCATCTCTTTCATGCTGGTTTTTAAAAATGCACACAAACCTGGCAGGAAAATCCAAAAATGTGAAAAAAGAAATATTGCAGAAGGTTTTTTATGCTTGAATGAGGTGGATATGTTGGTTGATTAATTAGAAAAACTGGTAGGAAGGAACATTAGACCTCATTAAGTGGCCCCACGTGGGGTCTCTGAACTGTTGCGGCCCCTTACAGAAGAATCCTAAAACTATAAACCTAATATAAACCTAATAAAATAGCAAATCACCTATTATCATCACAATTCATGTGGTGTCATCTTCAGGGGATTCACTGGTTACTTAACATTTACATTTACTGACATTTCAGAAATTCGGGTTGAAATGTGCTAAACACTTGAATGGACAATCTGTAGCAGTAATTCTGGGTACTGGAGTTGAGAGATTAAACATCACATGGAGAGATCACTGAAGAGAAAATAGGCAGAAGACGACTCTGCGGGCAGTAGTATCTTAAATAGCTACGCCGTGGATGCCTCTAGCATGTGTACACTACTATATATTTACAGTAAATTCAGACTAAATATTTTAATAACACTGATACTTAAGGAATTTTAAATAGGGTTTTTAAATAGGCTTTCAAAAAATGATAGGTTTTTTTTTTTATTGACGCTTTTGATTTTCCTTCAGTGTATTTTGACTTCAGGGAATTCCTCAATAATGGCTTGTTTCACAGAATAGCTGTAGAACTTTTCAGAGAATAATTGTCATAATTATAATTTTTGTAAATGGACAACCCCATTTCTGTGGCTGGGATGTCAGTTGCAGTATAGTCCAGCAATAGTCATGCACAAATGAAGTTCAGCCAGACCTGGCACCTTTGTGAATTTTTAATTAGGTCGCACCCTTTGCGACTTTAAATAAAATACTTACAAATCTGCTGGGTCAGCTTGTGAAAACGTCCCATTTTAGAGCCTCTATTACTTATGACATAAAGAAGTGTAAGCAGTTGTGCAGGGAAGCAATAGGAAGTTCATTTGTATGCTGTCATTCCCGCCAGCGAGCTCTTCTGAGTGATCTGTTCCTGGCACATCGCATCCTTTTAGAAAGTACCTTACCATGGAGAGTTACGATATTGTCAAGAGAAAGAGTGCTGTTGGAGTCATTTACCCTCAAAATCCATGGCCTTAAAACTCTGAGAAGCTGACGTTTTGACTGTGATTCCTAAAAGAAATCCATTCAACCCATCAACCATTATTTCTTGCAGGTTTCTACCAAGTTATAAAACAAACAAGTAAAGATGTGGAGTGAATAGATATGATTGCAGAAAACAAATCAGCCCAACGTTCTGAGCTAAATACTAGAGGTTGACAGGGCACATGTAGTTTGAAACCCTCCTATCTGTGCCTCTAAAGCCTTCCGTAATGACGTAGGAAAGACCTATAAAAAACCCTTTGTCATCTCTTTTTACAAGTAGAACCTGCTTTGCATGCTTCTTTTTTTTTTGACCTCATGAAACCAGTGAGGCGTTACCAAGCTCCTCCTTCATGCTGTAGTTCTTGGTGCGGGTGTGTGTCACTAGGTGTGAAATCAGTGTGTGAATGTGACTCACCGCGCACCCACCTCAAGTGCTCGAACCTTTTGAAAGTGTCATCAGGGGACTATGATCAAATATGGTTTCTGCTGAAAATAAACCAAAGAAAAGGTAGGTTGGTTTATTATTCCTTTCATGCTTTGAACCCTCTTTCTTCACAAAATGTATTAGTTTCCCCCACACAAATACAATGTTGTGGATCAGTTCCCATTTTAATGTAATTCTGTGTATCTATAGCTGCCCATTCTACCGAATTGTAGAAAAAAGAAAAACCTCATCTCCTAATCAGCAGTGAGGAAAGCACGGTCGAGGGAGGGTGACATCCGAAAATACTATGTAATGAACAGGGCTCACCATGCAGGTGACTTGTTGTTTTGTACTCGGCAGGCCCATTTTTCAGATGCTTCCAAAAGCTTTCTGTGACTTCAGTGGCTGTTTCTGCCCCAATCTCTCCTAGTGCTGCTGCCTCCTAGCCATCAGAGAATGAAGGGCTGAAATACCATAGACACCCCATGATGATGGTATTTCTCTAATATACAGAACTGAAAGTAAAGCTGAGAGGCTTTGAGCAAAGCTTGTTACCAGGGCAGTCTTAAATAAAGCCATTTTTGTCTAGAGGGCAGATCTGATCAGAGGTAATGAGACACATTCTACAAGAATAATCATGGACATTTCAGGACTCATTGGACAGGGAATGTAACTACAGTCACTTTCAAATGAGGAGTTTGATGAGCTGTAGAAAGAAGTTGGACAGCCAATTTGCTTACAGCTCACCAAGACCATTTAGTACTTGATGTTCAGGGCTTTGAGTCTCTTTGCACTGTTAAGCACCTTTCTTATGTCGACCGTTACCAAAACAACAGCAGATACCCGACACCGGCAACTAAAGTTAAAAAACGATGTCAACGGTATGTAATACACATCAGCAAATAAAACACAAGCCCATCGACATGTTCACCCCTTCCAATGAATCTATTCTGATATAACAACCATTATAAAAATATATAAATTAATCTGACTGACTGCCAAAGGTGGTAAGAAGTACGCTGGATAATCGTCATGCGACTACAGACAGGTCAAGGTCTTTTACAAAGATGCTCGCTATGTGACATATACTCTTATGCAAATGCCTGACACAGAGAGGACAATCCTATTTTCCTCTTGTTGCAGCAGAAGGCACTAAATGGACAAAAGTACTGGGACACACCTGTTTTTTCAGGGTATGGGCTAGGCGCCTTACTTTTAGTCAAGGGCAAACTTAAAGCTTCAGCATAACCAAGACATTTTGGACAAAGGCATGCTTCTGAATGTGGACACAGATTGGGCAATAACCTTTTCTTCTACTCAAGCATGAGTATGACCCAATGCACCCATGTGGACATATTTGGATGAGTTCAGCGTAGAACTCCACACAAAGCCCTGACCTCTAACCCATCCAGCACCTTTGGGATGATGTGTTTGAATGTATTTGCAATGTTATTAAGGTCCCTGACCATATAATTGTCCTCCACAGGCTGTGAGACATTCACCTGCTCTGTACCCTTATTCAGATGTCTGAGGTGAATTCTTTTAAAGTCCTATTAGCCTGGCTTGGTCAAGTTGCTCCCTTGCTAGAATTACATTCTAGAGCAGCTGGTTCTAACAAAGCTAGACAATATTATCCAGGGCCTGGTCTAGTGCCAGTGTAGGGCCTTCATGGAAGCGAAACATCCCAATGAGCAGTTCAACATTGAACTTCCATTCCATGATTAACCCATCAATTAACCTAATAAGAAACACACCTATTAAGACATAGATCTGCTTGATTAAATCAAAGGGCTAATAAGTTGTAATTAATTCATTTATCAAATTAAATCCATGATTTTGGTCACATCCAACCTTTTTAATAAAAGTATGAATATGATTACATTCATTTATACATTCATTCATTCACTCACATTTTGTTTCTGCTTATTTCACACTGGGGTCATGGGTACCTAGAGCCTATCCTGGGGCCAGTTGGTCTGAGGCGGGGATGCCAGCCCACTGCAGAATGAATCTAGATTTAATCTCTTTTTCACTCGATACTAAATTTAGATGTTGGACAAGAACGTTTTCATTCAACCCACTGTTATTTCTGCCTGAGGACAGTTTGACACACTACAGCTAGGAGCTCTGTTGTGCCTCAGTATAGAACATTTGTGGCAGGACATGATGTCCTGTATTTCCATCTTGCTGACCTAAATCCTAGTTTAGCCATTCTGCCATGGAGAAGCATGGTCTATAAAAACACACCCAATATTCATTGCATGGATGAATGCAATAATACGAATCTTGTGGCTGTGGACCCAGAAACATTGCCCTTACTGTATATCTACACCCCCATTTGGATGATTTTCTTTGATCAATCTCCTCACTTCAAACTACCAAGTGGTGTGATTTTGCATGGATGAGTCCCAGCATCCTAAATCTCCCATTCTGTTGCACTGAAATTTATATGAACAAGAAGCTAGTACAATGTGTTGATATCTCCTTTAGGCACTGGGCTACACTCTGGCTAGATCAGCATTCCCTGCCTTTGGCGGCTTGGCGATTGCCCAGTACATCTGAGAAGACTTCAGGCCAACACTTATCACATCATGGCATCTGTGTTCTATTTACACCACATAAGTTCAGGTGTCTTTTCTGATCAGTTCACAACCTCTGTTGAGTTTGTTGCTCCCTGGTCACCATCATGTTTCCACTCGGAGGAGCAGCAATGGCCTTAGTGATTGAGTTAAAAGGTGTGAGGCCTCATTTGCTCGTATTGCAAGCTTTGAAATTCGTTTTTCAGTTTGGTCGGGCTCTTATACTAATACTACAAGAGAATGTCAGAGCATGCCGTTGTAGAAATCTGGAGCAGCCCTCCAAACATAATCCTCAGCAAACCCATACATGACAAGATGTACAGTTTACTTTTTTGATTAATTTAATAGCATAACACTCTTAGCAGAATCTCCACTACCAGAGAGTGATTTCCCGCTTTGGCAATCACCCACTGAAAAACAGTCCCGCATGCCAGGCAGTAAACGCTCTACGATCAGGACCAAGGACCGCTGGTACATCCAATCTCTCCATCTAGCAGCCAACTGTGGGATTTAATATGTTGCATACTCACATAAAAGATGGTGATGAAAGTGTTTCATTGATGGAGATGGATGTAATGGCTTTGAAGTGGGGGAAAAGACCCTGACATGTCAACATTTTAAGGATAATATTATATCAATACCTATTCGTTTAATAATATACTATACATTTTGTGTGCTTTTATTTTGGCACATGCATCTGCTCTGCCAAAATTACTTCTGAAGTCTGTAAGATGGCACAAAAACTCCTTGTTCGCTTGTGTCATGGCAGAAATTGGAAAAGAAATTCAATTAAATGATTCGAGTGAGATGAAAAGAGTTGCATGATAATTTCCCTATTTCTTATAATAAGGGAAAACCTATTATGCAGAATATCACAAAATCAAATCACATGCTGGACTGTAAAATATATTAAAAAAATCGCAACATTGTATCCTGGTCCAAATATTGTGAGTACCGAATCATTAATTCCCATCCTTATTGTAAAGTGACCTTACAACTTACAATCATTAGTAATTACTTGTTCATTAACTTGTGAGTCTCCTGTTTACATATGATCCAAAGACTCTTAATACAGAATACATAAAACCATAGTTACATTCGTAATTAACATTTTCATCATCTTAAAGGGATTAGTCCTACCCAGAAATTCTTAAATATGATCCACAGAATTAAATCACTTTCAAGGGCTTAAAACATCTTTTGTCATGTACATTTATTGCAGTCTAAGATTATGCCTCTTACTTGGCTGGAGTCTCGCATGGCATTTTCGAATGGCTTGAAGCACTTTACTGAATGTATTCTGAGTACGCTGGTTTCTTTATGAACTTGATGCTGATATGTCAACAGAAAAGATGAAAAGAAAACCCTATGGAGTGCCTGGGAGGGCTTCGATGCTGATAATGGATGGAATGGTAAGCAATCAAACACATTCAGCCCATCATCACTATTCCTGATAAAGAGCATGCTGTACTTAAGCCTTATGCGGTAATGGGTCTGAGGGAAAGTAAGACAGTGTGTTCAAAAAGTGAACCCAGTGCCTCTAAGTTGTAAGCAGAGTGGCACTTTTGCTTTGTCTGAGCAGCAGGTGAGGAGATAATGGGGACATGGATGTTTTTTTCATGCTGTACACAGCGGTGCAGGCATCATTTCTAATCACTCTGTTCCTTCACCTGACTTCTGGGCAGCCTTTATGTGTGCGGCACAGACAGACATGCCACTGCGCTCGACTTGATTCCCAAATGGGTAAAACTCAGTGTGTGCTGCAGATGGAGGTGGAGAGGCATGGCTCCCTGCCTGGCGCACTGTGTGCACAGGTGTCCAATCATGCTGAGACACAATCCCAGAGGCCTCATTTGGAAATGTTTGTCTTTGCTGGCTTTATTTAAGCTCCTTGCAGTTTCAACTGTGATGGGAAAACTTTGACTTTGCTCTGCAGTGGTTCGTAGCGAAGATCAAAACATGCCATGGAGAGCATATTTTGAAATTTGAGCTTTTGTCATGGTCTACTACAAACCCATACATGACAACACACGCAGCGTACTACAATTCCACAGGTGTGCATCTTATCTTTGTAGTTTTTGGGCAAACATTTATATTATGGCTTTTATAACATATTACTGGAATGAGCCTGTACGACTTCAGATATGAGAGGCATGCCTTAGCCCTCTCTATCTCTGGATCAGTGGCATTTGGGACTAATGACTGCCGTCCTGTCCCACAAACTCACTGTGGACTGGTGGAAGAGAGCTGGAGAGTAAGTCATCGATCAGAGCCAGGCTTTAGGTTTGACATTTATGGCTGGAGCTGGTGATTACTCATCTGCTAACAAGGCCTGGGCCTCTCAGCATCCCTAATGTAGAACCACACTAAGGCTCACACTGATAACCAGAGCGAGAGGGAGAACGAACTACTGTAAGACATCTTTTATTTCTACCAGCCCTGATTAAACAAAATCCTTTTTAGACAGGAATATGTAATGTTGATGACTGGGGTAAACTGAGGTAAGCTGGGAGACTTAATTGTTGCCTAAACACAGCACTGCAAAGTCACACATTATTCTTTTAATCACTCGAGGTCCTGAATGTAAATGAGGGAGTTTGGCCTCACTCTTCCCATTGACACCATTAGAGGTTCAATGAACTTATTTCAAGTGCTCTGACAGACGCCCACAGTCAAGCTCCACAAGCAGATTAAAGCAATCTCTTTCGCTGTCAGTTACCATGAATATTTTGTCATTTATTGCAGACGATAATGCATTTTATGGATGCCAGAGGGCCAAACAGCTGGTTAAGCAGAAATGCAGATATCTGGATGAGAAGAACATTGTGGTGTCACATCATTTATTAAGTGAGGCCTTGTCTTCTAGCTCAGAGGGGAGTGATGTCTCAGAAACGCTTACTCCAGGATGCAAAGCATCTCAAGACAATCGTCTCCCCACTCAATCTCCTGTGGCCCTCCCAGCAGAAGACAGCTCTCTGAGCCAAAGCACTTCTGACACTGACACTTTCCCAGCAAATAACAATATGATCACTAACTTGGTGATCCATAAACGTGATATCATTTGTGGTCTCAGGTCAGTGAAAACAAGCAGCTTAGAACTGAAGCGGACCCTGCCGCTGATCCGGTGGGCTCCAGCCACACCTCGTGTGCAGATGACCGAGGAGCCCGTGGCCTGGAGATATAAAGGATTTGTTACAGTGAACCATGGTGAACTGCCGCAACTCTGGAAAAGGGCATCTGGCAAGAAGCTGGAGAGATGCCAGGGGAGCACGGCCAACTTGGCCTTTCCGCAAATGCAGTCACCCAACAAAGCCCCGTCTGTGGTCAGAACCAGGCCGGTGATCCGGAAAGCAGCCCGGCTAACTATGGGTCACAGAGGGGTGCAGGAACAGGAC
Source organism: Rhabdalestes septentrionalis (assembly GCA_037832545.1). Taxonomy (NCBI): domain Eukaryota; kingdom Metazoa; phylum Chordata; class Actinopteri; order Characiformes; family Alestidae; genus Rhabdalestes; species Rhabdalestes septentrionalis. The sequence goes on along the minus strand of JBBMFX010000007.1, from coordinate 10,581,993 downwards.
AGCCATGTGAAACAGAACTTCTGCTGGAATACAGAGACTAAACATACAGATCTACCAAACAGTGGGTCGGCCCAGCTACATGGCACACATAAGAAGGTCCTGTGTAAATATGTTTGGAGTGCAACAAAAGCAGAGTCATTAGTGGGCATACAAGATGATGGTCATTATCACAGGGCAGAGGGAACCAATCCCATGCGCTACACAAATGTGAGCAGGCTGCCGGTAAGAAGTTTTTGTTTGCTTTGCTTCTATTCTAAAAATAAACAGCATTTCTGTATAAGACGACCAAGGCCATTTTATTAGTAAGTCAGTTTTCTTTTTGTTCGATGCATGCTTCAATACGTAATTGTCATAAAAAGTACTCTTTTTTTTGTAACACAATGGGGCTGCAAGTCCCTGTCCAGAGACTGTAAATGCTGATGGATTCATCTGGAAAGGTATCGAGCTGTTTTATGGTGGAGTGACAAAGTGTGTTTTCCAAACCTATACAGCCCCCACATGATTTTATAAGGAGTTATTGCTCAGAGGAACATTTTCAGGCAGCTATTTTTAGATTGCTTTAGGTGTGGCAAGAAAGAAATAAGTTATACTTCTGTCTCACACTCGCACACAACTTAGTGACTCTGCAAATGATTGTGAAAAGGTGTAGTCTTGAAAAGCCTGCCACATTAAATATGCTCAATATAGTGAGAATATTTATCAGACCAGGAGACACACACCACTGTAATGAAGGCATGCTTTTAAAAGCAGCAGAATATCTTATTCTGTAGAAAGACAATATACAAGATTAAAGTGAGGTAATGCATGTTGCCGTGAAGTTTCATAGGGGAATAAAAGCTGGAAGGGGGAATGAAATGAAAAGCCAAATTTCCATCACAAGGCGCACAGATGCACAATTAAGGCATAATTATGAGAGTCGTAAGCTCTTCATGCAATATTGTGTCCCGCTGATTGTGTAAACAAATAGAAAGCTCGACAATGGCCTTTGAATGCAAGTGCGAGAAGCGTGGCAAACCTCTTTCAATCCCAGGGACTTCACAGGCAGCAGGTGGCTTTGTATCTTCTGTAGAAGAGTGCTAGAGGCATGACTGGTAACTGTGATAGAGTAGGAGGATTCCTCTGCAGGAAAGGAGGAATGACTGGCTATGGAACAATGGTCTCATGCTGAAGGGGAAGAGGAAGACAGACTGCGCTCTAGTGCTGCTGAAGGACAAACACAGATCTGAGGGCGCTGATCCACTTCTTCCTCCCTGATTGCTTGTTTGTGTTTGTGTGTCTCAGGACATGCTGTGTCAGTCAGGATGCCGAGGGGACAGCGAGACCTCCACCATTCCTCATGATGTCACCTTATTCCACGTGCTCCAGGTTCTGCAGAGCCAACCAGTCAATTTTCCACAGGTCAGGGTCCAGAGACGGCTCGAGGCTCTTTAGAGTTTGAGTCCTTGAACCCCATTCACTAAGGAATACACTTCTCTTCTATGCTCCAAACAGCTTCTGGAGATGCCGCTGTGACAAACTCGAACCAGGCAAAGTCTGAATATTATTATTTTTTATTCAAAGCCTTCAAATTTCATTTCCTCTACAGTGTAAAAGGTCATAATCTGATGAAAGACTTTAAAGGACGCATTGAGCTGGGGTCATGTGGAACTAACAAGACCAACCAACAACATCCATACAAAACCAGAAGCTACACAGTTGGTAATGTCACAGGCAAACAACATAGATCAAAATCAGCAATAAAAAAGTTAACTGGGTTGTAAGAATGTACTTTTATACAACCGAAAATACTGTACAAACTATAAAACAAACAGGAAACAGAAGTGAAGCTGAATAAATATGTAAAATATAAACATTATAAACAAATCACTACTTTAAAATGATAATAGGAATCCAGCAATCCAATGAGTTAAAACACAACTAATCTGCTTGTCTTTCCTTTAAAGTAGCTTAAGGATTAAGTACACATGGTGGAAAATGTACTTTTCATGATTTTACATACACACACACTCATAGGAAAATAAACAGACAAACTATATGTGCATGTTCACTCTTTGTACACATCTTCTTACTTTTGATATGATACTGTATAAGTACTGTTATAACTTTAGTCCACATTTACCAGATCACTAATGAATCCCGATCACCACATCATATAAAGGTATCTGTTAAAGCAGCAGTTTAATGGATGCTCTCCTGTTTCTGTCTGCAGTTGACGTTTATTTGTCTTTTTAAAGTGCTAAAATTCTAGTGTCGATTATATTGACTTTTTTGTGAAGTGCATCAGCAAGGATTATAAAAATATACCATAACATGGGACACAGCCAAATGAGTCCATGTCAATGGATTCTTTATCATTGATACTCATGAAAGAGAAAACTTAAAATGTTATTGCTTTTCTATGAATTGGTCACATTAGCAGGTACTTGCGAATATGCATGGAAAATTGTATTTGAGAAGAGGAGGCGTATGTAGCACCCAACACCCGACTGCTAATCTTCTAAAAGGGCATTACGCTTGGGCTGGCATAAACCTTCGGATGTGTTTCTCAGTCCTGAGCCTGGAGGCCCACTACGCTGCTGACTGTAATGTTTACCCTGCTTCCAATACACCTGATCCAACTTACCTCATTAACGATCAATTTCTGAGCTGAAGTGGGTATGTTTACGCGGCGAAACTTAAAAATTTGTAGGACTCAAGGATCAGGGTCGAAAAGAAATAAGCTAGAGTACAGTACTGCAAAATGAATGTGCTACTTTATCTTTACGATTAGGTTCCTATGAATATTTTTCTTCAATGTCTTCTGTGTATCTGAGGTATCTCGGTTAGAATTTTGATGTTGCAGATAAGGGGTGGGGGGGGGGTTTAGACTCTGCCCTTGATTTTTATGGACAATATCTGCATATAACATGCAAATTAACATGTTGGCCATTAAATAAACATGCATCTGAAATAAATGCAGGATGAGAACAAATAGTAAGACACACTGTAAAAATAACCTGGCAATCTCTGGGCCTGAGAGAAACAGAATTGGTTTTCAGTTCACTCACTGCTTCAAGTGACGTATCGCTGCAATGAATGAGTAATTATGATTGCTCCAAATTGAACATTACTTAGGCTTCTGTTTAGGAGAATTACCCAGAATGCCTCTGAGAGAGTGCTTGTGATTGTCTGCACGACTGATCCATTCTTCACGGACTGAGAGGGAGGAGGATGCACAGCAGGGAAGGCAATGCTGATCTCGAGAGCCTTAAATCTTCACTACGGTCATTTACTGCATTGCCACCATCTCGGCTTAAGCAGTGGTTCATATGGAATATAAGCAATATCATATTACACTTATATAAAAGCTATACCATTTATATTATACTGATTATGCTCTAACTGTAAGACTCTTGACATGGGATTGCTCATAATTATCCTTTGAAGTGCACTTCTATAAACATCAAAAAATATCTTGATGGTTTACATTAAGGTGTGGGCAATTCCGGTTTGATTTTCTTTTTTCTCCAAATGAACACATTAAAAATGGTGCCACAAAAGTTTTATCATAAATATGATACAGTGGGAAAGTAAAACAAAAGAATAAACGTATCTACAGCAACACGTTCAGTTCGTTTTGAATCTGAAAGGTGGTAAATTCCATCCGGTTTCTTACACAGACACAGTCTCTTCAGTTACACACAGTGAATCTCCAGTTGACTTGAGCTCCAGTTGTGAGGGATCAAGAACAAAACAGAAACCAGACCAGGAGGATAATGTGAGTTGTGCAAGCAGCAGCACACTGTTATTCGTTGACACGGTGGACTTTTCTTTTTACACAAATACATGAGGGAGTGATCCATAACAACATCATAGTGGACATGACTGATGTGGTTAGCATTGCACCTTGACTATGATGACTGCACGGTAAAGAGAGTCGATGTCCAATGTGTCTGCCACACCGCTGACTCAAGGTCATGTGACTTCATCGAAGGCGATGTGATTCTGTGAGAGATAAAGGGAGAGATATGAGCATACTTCACGATGTAATGAAGACTTGCCACATGTTTACATTTAAAATAAGGGACCACTAGTCACACAACAAGCCTTTCCACATAGGGTCTTTTACTTTGACCATAAACGACCATGTTTACCCTTCATGCAGATACAGGCTACAACATGTCACTTTAGTAAACTGTCAGGAAACAGTTATGCGTTAGGATAGAAACCCCTTGCATTTCTTGAGCTACATCGGAAAAGTTCGGGCAGCTTTCTGGAGCAGGTTTGTTGATGAAAGGGGGGGAAATGGGTGTCCATTCCAGCTTTGCGCCTTCAAAGCAGCCAAACCTGCCCACAGGAGACTGATGCATGTGTTGGGGAGGAGCACAACTTTAAAGCAAGGGATGCAACCATGCAGCGCAGCCACTTTCGGCTTTGTGCTACCTTAATAATCTTGTTCAACTGCCATATAACCCCTGTCTGTGGGCCAAATCTGAAAGCAAAGGAGTCCCCATAAGTTGCAGTCATTTGTACAGTCATGAGAGAGAACATTCGCTCTGAAGTAGTGTTTGGTTATTACTCATTTATACAGAACCGCCGGTTGTTTCGATCATATCATTTTCGACAAAAACGTTGCCGTGAAAAGGTTTTTTGCTGATATCCTCTATTAATCTATTAAATGGTATCTTCATACAAGATGCAATTCAAGACAATGAGAAAATTAGAAAACACAGCAGTGTAAAATGAAAAAATAAGTTTTGTGAAAAGTACCTGTCCCCTAATCTTAACTGGTTTTATTATTTTAGAAGCAACAACTGCAACCAAATAACTGGAGATCAGTGTTTCACTGCTGTGGAGAAGTTGTGGCCCACATTCTTTTGGTGGCTTTTAAGCCAAATGTTCTCAAAGCAACTTATTTATGGTCAATGATGACAAGTCACCCGTAACCTGAAGCAGCAAAGCACCCCATGAGAACACACTACCAACACCATGCTGGGTTAGGTTTGTACCAGACCTATCATGTCTTCTGAAAAAAAAATTACAATTTTGAATGATCAATCTACGCAACATTAGTTCAAAAGTTCTGGGTGACATTAAAGTGTTTATCAGTTTTTTCCCAGTTGGTTTCCGAAAGTAGAACAGAAGAATGCTGAAATTTTCTGAGGTGATTAAGTCCTGCAGTTCCTTAGATGTTTGTCAAGGTTTTTTGTGATAACTAGAGGAGTCATTGCTGTGCTCTTGAATAAATTTTGGTAGTCCGATAATATTTTTTTTACATTTGGAACTAATGGCTCTCTTGTGGTTCACTTGAATCCCAGAGCCTTGCTTTGTACTGCTTTACATTCTTTTTTTCTCATTTTTCTCTTCATTTAATTTTATCATGGCTTAGACTGCTACTTGTTGAGACCATATGCACATTTATTAATACAATTATAACTGTCACAGGAATGTGCAAAAAAATAGAAGAAATCAGCAATCTTATTTGCTATAAAAGTAAAGGCAATGGGTTCTTTCGAGTGATGGATACCAAAAGACCCTTCGTTAGATGAACCGACTCTTCAAAGAAAATAAATGACTGTATGCCACACATGCGGCAGATCAAAGATCTCGACATACTTCTAGTAGAGAAGACATTCTCAGGCGCTTTTCTCATCATGTTGCGTATATATTAGCTAACTGGTACTGTGGAGAAACACATTAATTGACAGAGCTTACCTACACTTATATTTACAGGATTGAACAAAAGCTCCATTATCAGATGAACATGAGTCCATAAAGCATTGCCATAATGAGACATACTGCCTTCTTGCTGCCAACTGTAGAATCGAAACTGATTTTTATATTTAATTACATCTGAGAGAGCAGGATTTGAAATATGTTAAGATTACAGATCACAGATCGGATCACGGGAATGAAACATGCCCCCAGAACAAAACAGCTGTAGGGTCCCTTCCTTTAACCAGACAAATGAGGTCCTGTTCTCAGTGATATTTGCTCTGAGCCAAAACATTTTGCCATCAAAGAAAGAAAACATGGCAGTGAATTCCTTCTCCAAACCCTTTTCCAAGGGGAGTGTTTTCAAACGAATTATGTGTTGTGACAGTGGCCTGATGTAGGGGACGCTTGTGTGGGCAGCGGAGCGGAGTTTGGCATGTCGGTGTCCTTCAACTTCCTCCTGCATATACTATTCATCTACGTGTGCTTTGTCACCAAAGACAAATATCACTGATAAAGATCTCTTGCTTCCTCTTATCAGCTGCCTTGGGAGGACAAAGAAATAGGCCATTAGCATTTTTATTACCAGAAATAACACTTTCATCCTAAACAGATCACCCCATGCATTTCAACAAAACCAGCTGCAAGCCCAACACCAGGCAGATCCCAGCATGTTTAAGCCAAACAAGCAGAGAAGTAAACCATTTAATCCCACATATTAAATCAACACAACACCCACAGCAAACAGGGATTAAAACCTTCATTTGTCTGCCTGTGTTTCTTCGTCCTGATGTAAATTCTGGTAAAAGGGTCATACTTACGATGGAACTGCCCTCTAAGTAGGACCTCAAGAGTACAGCGTGTTGTTTAATTAATAGTGGAATGTCTAAATCAGTACCCTGCTCATCTTTAGAGGGCAGCTGTAACTGAGGAGCTAAATAAAGACAATGTAGCCTAAGGATGTTGGAATATTTTGAAATCAATTTCATCAAGGTCTTTTTGGGCTCGCAGGGGTGATTCACCAGGTTCCATCACAGGTATGGTGGAAGACAATGTTTATTTTTAGAGCTGCCTGTTCTACCACACTAATAGAAATGTTGGTGACAAACTATTTCAAAACAGCATGCAGAAAAATCAGCTCTCATTAGCTCACTGGACCTTCAGCTTGTGTGAACCTCTCGAACAAATTGGGCCAACGTGCTGACATACAAGAATAGTAACGTGACGCTACTTCAAGGCAATTAATGCCAGCTTGATTTCTTCAAATGACGCGAGTATAGTAGAAAACAAGGTTCAAAGGACAGGATCACTCAGCTGGCAGAGCCAAACACTCTGGATACAAGCTGATTATGAGCAGGTAATTGGTTTGTTTGGAGTAAATGAATACGATTGGTTTTTAACAGCGATTTAATGGGGTGGCTATGTACTCCAGAGGCTTGGCAGACGCCGCTCTTCACACAGGTGCTCATACGTTTATTGCCTTGTGCTCTGCAGGTGGCGGAAGCGGCTGCTTTTGCCCGCCATGCAGTCAAAGAACCTCAGGAGGCGCGCTTTCAGAGAACGGGGCGCAGCGTTTTCCTCTTCCTCTCTCAGCTCAGCCATCTGAAGGATGGCCGCATGTGCACACACACAGATACACACACACATATATAAACATGTACACTGAAAAAGTTCTTAACACATCTTGGCCTATTCATGATGTGCCAATAAATCATGAGTATTATGGTTATCAGTGCTATATCATCACGGCTAGGCTTTACCTGGGATGCAATGTATTTCTCCAGAGGGCTCTCCACCCTCGGCATACTCATCATGGGGCCACTGCTCATGCTTTCCTGCTGGGGGTCTTCACTCAACAGCAGTTTGCCTTTGAAGTTGTGGACCACACACACGACCTGAAACACAGCAGAAAACAGGACTTTGTCGCTTGCTAAGCAACATGCTTTCTTAAAGGCCTACACTAGGGAAGGCAATGGCAGCAAGTAATGCATCATACACATTTAGAGCAGGGTCTGGGAAACCAAATACACATCCTTAAATACAGGTAGGACTGAAGGCTGAAACTAGTCTCCATCTCAGTGGGGAACACTGCAAGTAAAGGCTGTATCACTGATGTGCTCCAGACACTACAATAGAACAGATATAAAAAGGGGCTGATGCAACACACTGTGTAACCCCATATACGGCACAGGGGGAGAGAAAATCTTAGGCTACATCACTCTAAAAATAAGACGGCAATGAGGGTCATTTTTCAAGCAGCCTTGTCAAATCCTCTCATTCTAGTGGTCTCATACACAGAGGAGCCAAGCTCATTGCATTGTCTCACTGCACACAATGCTTTACATAAGCCTAACTTATCCATCCCGGCTTATACAGCTTGCCAGCCCTGGCAGAGTGGGAATGCTTTGCATTTTTATTTATATATTTGTTTGGTGTTAATCAATTTATTTTTGCTTGTTTACCCCAATTTAGTTGCATTTTTTCACGGTGTTCCCAGAGTAAAGGGATGAAGCCCGTTCATCTGACCATGCAAGGCAAATAAGGGTCCAGGGGCAGGAGACCTGCTATGTTTTACATATTAATAAATGGTACTTTTTTTCTCTGTTGGAGTGAAGATCTGTCCAGTTCTTATACAAGCAGTTTGTTTTTCTCTACTCAGTCAAAAACCCTGGTGAAATGTTTTGTTGATTCTCTAACTGAAAATAAGTAACCATGATTAATAGAGAATGCACTTCTGCCAAAGCATATATATTGGGGTAAAAAAAAAAGAGTTGGTTTATATGATCATTAGAGATAATAATAATAACATGTATATGATCATTTAAAATTGTGCACAAAAATATGCAGTAAAAATAACACAGAAATGTGCAGTATTTATTAAGAAACGTTTAAATACGACAGTACAAGCCCTCGCATAAAATACATTCAGCTATGTCTCTTCAAACATTTGCGCACTTCTAAAAGCTTCTTTATGATTTTTTGCTATTTCAATATTTTTTGCAGATTTTTAACATAAAACCCAAAACTAAATGCATCTGGACAGCTGTACTGTTAGTATTCAGGACATCTTTGAGAAAACCTGTCTTAAAGAGACATTAACAGCTTAAGGTTGAGGAACCTGATTGCACTGTGAGACAAAACTGCAGAAGTGAGTTTGGGTGGCTCATATAACATGTTTTAATATTCTACAATTCTTTAACTAATCGGCTGCTACCCTGCAGTGCTAACTAGAATTCATGAATATCTGAAGCCCTGTTTCCTCTGCATTAGTTCACCGTGGCACCCTTCCCTATCTCTCCCCGCATAACACTCCCCCTTCATCCAACACTCCATACCACCCTGAGCCATTAAAGCTGCCTAGTGCCTTGCTTATTGCAAGCAATACATTATCTGACTTGTGTGCATGAGGTGTTGATAATTAATGCCACCAAATGCATTCTTACAAGGCAACAGAAGCAAACTGGGTCACATTTGTGGCTGTAATCTATATTCATACATTATCCATGCAGCTTCCTTTACTCACACAACAAAAAATTTGGCATAAATTACTGCACTGAAACAGTCCAATGATTACTATAATAGCTACATGTCAGTTGAAAATACAATTCTTGACGATGGCTTAGTTGATGAAGCATTAAAGCAAATTTAGACAATCTATACTAGCTGAAGGTGATGGCTATAAATTGTTGGTGAATCGACTCTAGCAGTCTAGTAATAGCAGTCAGAATAAAGAGCAGTGAATACAACAGCAGATTTTGCACAGTTAGCTTCAGATGACCTGAAATCATTACAGATATGTGTACCATCTTTATTTTACTGAGATATTTACGCTATTATCACATCCACTATTAGCTGATCATTCCTAACATCCTGGCCTCAAACAAATAAACTGCTGAAGTCAATCAAATATTAACCAAAGGTTTCTCTACTTGGCAGATCATTAAAACAGATAGCAGCTTCTTTTTTCGGCAATTGAATATTCTTTTTTCCCAACATGGGATGAGATGTAGTCAAAGGAGAATTATGTAATTTCGTATGTTCTAGTTCTTAATAAATTCGCAAGCAGTAAAAATCATTTCACACGGCACAGTGAATGGGACATGGGAAAGATTTATATAATCTACCATCCAAATGATACCAATTTGAAACTTCAGTTCCCTGAAGGCTGCGCAGTAAATTGATGGGTGCCAGGGTGACTAAGCAGCTCCACCACACAGTCACAGTGTATCTCTAGGTCTCTTGGCTCTCAGACTTCTTCACAACCTGTTCTCTTCATCTTTGTATCTCACTGGACGAAGTCTTTTTTATCCTCCAGCGCGCTTTATCAAGTGGAGCTGATCACACGTAAAGGAGCACAATGTGCTCTTTAGTATCTATCTCTCTCTCACACACACACACTTCTACATTTTAAAAGCTTGTTCACAGCCATGGAGCAATACATGAGCAAGCATTTAGCCCTAATAACAGCTGTTGGATGTGAGATAGTAAAAAGTTTTTCCACACAGCATATGAAAGCACTCAGAGTCCGTCTTCCCATCATGCTAAACTGACCAAATCAAATCAAGTACGCCCTCACCTTTCCCAGCATCTGGTATTCAGCTACAGAACACACCAGTCATTTCTCATCTCTCTCAGAGTGAGATGGTTCACAAAGAGGGTAGACAAAAGAGTACAATTCTGTTGAATATGTGGATTCTAAATGCTTAATCCACATTTGTAGAATAGGCGATTTTATGATTGAAATATGAAGTTATTGTGGAGCATACAGTCTAGTTTTGCAGAGAAGACGAACATGGTTATCTTTATGCTGCTAATATGTCATTGCTGACACTGAAACAAAAAAGTCAGAAGTGTAGAATTTGTCTGCAGAGGTTTAAATGTAGTGTGATGCTGTCACTAATTTCATAGGTAAGCATTTAACTGCAACAATTACATTCAAATAGTTTAGCAAAAAAACATTAATGCGACTAAGGGTTAATCCAATGGGGGTTACAGACTAACGTTTCTTCAGACAAGACCTGAGCCTCTGCTTACAGTGTGCCTTGGTTGTTTTTGGAGTTCAGTTTCAAAAGGTGAAAACGGGACAAAGTGCCCACAGTGAGTGTTCCCACAGTGCCCCAAAGCTCAAAGGCTCCGTGCAAGGAGTGACACACAGGCAGGGAGAGTGCTGTTATGGCTGCTACTGTATTTATCTCCTCCACCACAATGCCATTTGCACTAAAGCTCCGTGAGCTCTGCGAGAGCTTTTACTGGCTGGTTTCTGCACAATAACACATCCAGAGCCGGCTGCTGGAATGAGGAAGTAAATCCATCTCCCTGTGCATGCAAGCTCCAAACAGCACAACCAGATTTAGGGGGGTTCGTGAGGAGAGAAAACGAGTCTGAGGCCCGGAAGGCGAGTACTTGGCTATGTGAGCAGTGGGGTATTGCCTCCCTGTCTCTGATTCTCCATCTCACAGAGGTGGGTAGATTATTCTAAATCCTGGCTCAGGTAAAGAATTGTTACTTCTATGAAATAATGACACTGACAGAAGCAAAAATAACCCAGAAAAAAAAGAAAGTTGAGCAAAAGTAGTAAGTAAAAAAAAACGAGTAATGAGTCACTAATGCAGTGGAGTGGTATCCCAGGCCCACATGTCAAAAATAATTTTCAATTTTTATTCACCATTTCACTTCATTTTAGTCAAAGACTAGGCCTAATTTATCTCCAGGAGACCAGTGCATACTATTTATTAGCATAAGATTGGGTGGTTCTTCTGTTTTTGGATTGTTTAGGTATAAAATGAAAGCCCAAATGAGAAATAAATCTTTAGATGCTGTCACCAATAGAACAGAGAGAAATCAAACACAAAAAGAATTAGTCACTCAGTATGAAAGACTGCTCTGGAACTGGGTAGATTATAATACACAATTTTTTTTATAAATTTACCTGTATCAAGTCTGTATCAATTACTACAATTTTGTAACCAATGATTACATTTTAAATAGTATAGTCCAACTTCAGAGGGTTTAACATTTGTGGGCTAACAGACTTAGGGCCCGATAATGCACACGGCCCAACGTGCAACGTGCCCATCATTGCTATATTTTGCGAGTGCATCGTTCATTTTTCCGCCAGAAATCTACGTTGTCAATATAGCAGATGGGATTGTGCTGGGTGGGGCGGGTCACTGGAAAGAAGGGGTGTGGTGAGGCGCATAGTGCAAATTTGCTATTTTATGAGAAGTGAGAGTCATTGAGCCACTGACCAAAAAAAACCTGGTTTGTAGTCATCCGCACATTGTCCAAAGGCTATAATATGGACGTCTGGGACGTGGAAGTATTGACAATGCGCCCACACGCATCTTCTTTCATTAGCAGGAGCGAGCAGCGCACATTTAAAAAACTTTTTCATGTGAGGGAAAACTTTATGGAGTCCTCGAAACATAAAATTCAAATGTATATCACATACATCACACCATGAT
>JBBMFX010000007.1:10555023-10566704 GCA_037832545.1 Rhabdalestes septentrionalis | reverse complement strand
CTATGCGCCAGGCGCGACGTTCATTTTTCCTGATGCCATTATAGCGTTCTGCGCTGGCCCCTCCCCCAGCGACAACTGCGCTTCTGACCTCAGACAATGCACGACTGACCGTGAAAATCAGGCCATAAAGCTTCTATGGACAAGACTGGAGCCTCTGCTTACGGAGTGCCTCAGCTCTTTTTCTGCAGTTCAGTTTCACAGACTTTAGGTAAGTATATGTGACTGAATAAATTCATGTATTAGATGAGTATAAGTAACTGATATTCTATTGCTTAAGAGCGATTGCTCCATCCAGTACAATCTCCTAAGCTACCTAGAGGTGCTGGTCTCTAGTGCTTTTAGTTGAGACAAGAAGAAAAGTGTATTAGAACCTTCCTCCACTTATAATATAGTGAGCACACTAAGTGTGCAGGCACTGGCAATATGACTCAGTGTAGTCCCTAATTATTGTTTGATTCTCAGAGAAGAGTACACAGCTTGGTTACTGGGATTAAAGGTGTGTAGAGTCAGCTCACAGCGTGGTGGCATACCTGTTTTCTGTGCTGGATGTGTAATTTGCTCATCATTCCCTGCAGTCAGCTGGGTGATTGACACTTTGATAATGAATGTCAACTTACACTTATCATTGAAGCAGTCACAGAATACAGCAGACTGGAAGCACCAGTCAAACAAAGAGCATTAAATGACCCAGCTAAATAGCCCAGCTAAAAGTTCCTTACCAGAAAGGTGGCGATGGCCACTCCAATGATAAAGCCGGCGATTACATCCGACCAGTGGTTGCGGTACTCCGCCACTCTGTTGACGCCCGTGAGGAAGGCCAGGCACATCAGGCCAAGCGACATGACCGGTTTGGCCAGCCTGGTTCCTTTGGCTTTAACAGTGCATGTGATGTACATCTGAAATGAAAGGAAAAGGAATCTGTGTTCATGTTATCTCCATCAGACAAAAACATTCCTCTTCTCTCGTGGATAATCAATTACTGTGTAGAGTGTTAACCTGGATTACTGCAGCTTTACTGCTCCTGCGGGAGGAACAAGATGCCATATCAGCGAGAGGGAGCAGAGCAACAAGACGGCCGTGAGCAAAGCTACAAGCACAGTGGGACTGTTCATGCTCTGCTGTCACTGCTGGCAATATGCATTAGCAAAGCTCTAATCTAGTTGCACTTGTAAATGCCAGGCAGTATATGAGGAGTTATATGAGGGTGTAGGGCGGTATGCATACAATATCAGAACCAGCATAGTGGCTATGACAAGGTAAAGCAATGTTATTTTTGTTTGTTTTTTTTCACCTGAAATGGCAAAATATTAATTTTTTGGCTAGATTCATTTTTTGTCTGATGGAGGTTTATGGTTAAAATCAAAGTTCGGTTCAGGTTTATGTTAAACATGTATTTTTACTTTAAGTACTGACCAATGGAACATGTTATATGAATGACAATAAATGAACCCACATTTTGACAGTGTACAAATAAGACTATTATGTGCATGTGTGTGGTTTGTATTCACCTGTAGGGAACACATTTTTTTCATAATGACAATGAACATGACAAATGTGTGGAAATCTGGTATTCACAAAGAGTTGTTTACATCACAAAGGCGATGGGGGATTGCCTACTGATTACCAAGGTTATAAGTTTAGAGTAAAGTTGAAAGAAGTCAACAAATAAAGCATTAATTAACTGTGTGTATGTGTGTGTGTGTGTGTGTGTGTGTGTGTGTGTGTGGCATGGGTATGGCCTGAAGGATGTGAGGGCAGTGTGCAGCTGCCTAACAGTCTCAGCTAAATCAGGCTGGCTGAGGAAGAGGCAGACCCAGTGCCCAGGGCGGGTGTGTTTATGGGCCAGCTGACCGCACTAAAAGAGAGATGACGCTCCAGTCCTGTGATGAAACTTAACTTGTGATGTTTTCAGATTCGAAGAGCAAGGCTGTGCTGAAGGTCGCAGGTAATCACCAATCGCTCCAGAGAACTCAACCAACAAAGGCAGTAATTGTAGTCCTTCGGGTGTGTGAGCCGTCACCCAGCACCATCCCCCTGTTTGTTTAACTACTTGCTTGGGACTCAAAGGTCAGCAGGCTGTGACGCAGTTTCATCAGCTCTCCAGGGGCTAGAAAGGGGAATGGCTTTATTGTGTCTTCCAGGCCTGACATGTGAGTGTCTTTGTGCAGGTGTGTGTGTGTATTGAGACTGAGCAGAGTGTGTTTGAAGAATAAGTTAGAATTTCCCTTCTGTAACTTTGTCTTTCATTGAAATATAAACTGTTAACTGTGTGCTATGAAAATGACTTGAATGTTGATTAACTGTGTGAAAGGGGCTGAATACTGAACTGTTACACCAAATTTTATAGCACATAATTGTTGTTATTTCTGAAAGTAAACCCTAAAGTTTAATTGAATATTTTTCAGTTTTTTTCCAATCTCTAGCCAGTTTATTCTGGATTACATGAGTTTGGCCTCAACCCAATCCACACATCTTTTTAAAACACCTATTTTCTTTCCTATCAAAAAGAGGTGCTTCCACTCAAGTAAACGAACCGTCTGACATAGCATTTTTACTTTCCTTTGCATTTTTAGAGTGATTTGTACTAGAAATCAGATGTAGTAGATTAGGCTTGGTCTTGAAGAAGACTTTTTTTGCCTTTGGGTCTATATCCGGTCTCACTCTCATTTGCACTCAATATTGATGGTCTCTGCCCCTTTTTGTTTAATCTTAATTAGTCATAGTCTGGAATTCAACAAAGGTGGACTTGACTGCAGCCCTGTCTGCTACATTGGTATCTCCCACCATTATCAGGGTCAATTCTCATATGTTTCATTTAGGACCGCAAAACACATTCACTTAATTAGAACTTCTAAAAAGACAGTAAATGTTGGAAAATACATCAATATAGCAAAAATTCTAAACTACAGTAATTACGCCAAAGCAATATAGGTCTTCTCTTATGATGAGACCTGTATTAACCATTTGTTTGGATACTTTCATCCCACTTCCCAATTAAGACACAATACATTAAAAAGCAGCAACTCCAATTACACCACTGCATTAGTAATGAATTATAACAAATATTCTTTCATTTGCAAAGTAAGTCAATTCTCTCAAGGAACAAACTATACATTTTTACACCTCAATTACAAATAGCCTATCCAAACACTAGCAGAAAACACCTCTGTCCTGGTAAATTTAGCCTCCCCAAGGTATAAATATGAATGTACCCATTAAGGTACAACATTGACCTAAGGGCTCAATTATCTACCTTAAATGAGTTTAAATGTACAGTACATTAACTTTTTCAGGGTACATTTGTACCTTTCTGCTAAATACCATATCAAAAATTATGCAACTTGAAACACATGGACTCAATGCATTTCCAAAAAATGACAGTGGAACATCAGTTTAACTTGTTTCTGTCCCCCCTTGCAGAATCCTGTCCCTGTACTGCTACCTCCAACATGCTAGTGCAGTAAGAGCTGCCTGGCCTCGGTCTTCCAGCACATCAACCTCAGCATCTGAAACACTGTTCACGTTTAGGCCAGGCCTCTGAGTCACCCGTCCCCTGGAGTTCCATCAAATATTATGTCGTCGCTATGTGCAGCAAAACTTTGCCTTTCAGGTCAAGGGCAGTGCTGGTGGCTATACTGAAGGCTGGAATGTGTAAGCTGTCAGAAATATCAATTTTACACACGACTGCACACCAGAATGCTCTCACCCATAGAGGACCCTGCTTTCTGCCAGGTCAGTCTGGCAAAGGCTGGTATATCAACTTGATTTACATCATGTAATGGCCTAAAAGCTTCTTTTTCATTTCACATCTTGAGCAATACATGCCGGATATGTGGCATTAACAGAACCTTTATCCTATCACTTCAATCAAAAATGTTTTCTTGAATAGTTTTACAGGTCTGTATATCTTTCGCTGAAGACATTTCATTTTACTCTTAGACACCATTAGCTAAATGCAAAACCTTCTGAATCCAAAGACAACCCGTTTCAGTGAAATTCATGCATTAGTGCAAGCCATTTCCTATGATATGCTATTTCTGGCTTAAATCATGATAGAAACCGTGAAGCAACAGCCTTGCCGAGCAGTTTTGAATGCACATACTTGTGAGTCACACAAGTCTGTGGATAATTTACTCCTGTGGCAGCATTATCAGTATAGAACATGTATGGTTATCCTCCTACACAATACACCTCTGCATGCATTTTCAGATTTGCACTTGGTCCAAATATCAGCCTCTAAACAACCATTTTCTAACATTGGAAAAAGACAATTTTTGCACATGCAAGCAGAAAACACTGCCTCTCCACAAACTGACCTACATATCACCCAGTGTACTCGTCTGATAGCATCAAATGGTCCGTAAAAAAAGGCCTCCTGAGGACTCAGAACTTTTACATTCTAAATCCTCTAGATGAAGAGCAAAAAAAAAATCCTAAAGACTCAATCTCAACTTGTCTCTCTCCCTCATTATGCACCAATCTTCTGCTACATCAGCCCCCATCCTTCTAGTGTAAAAAGCCCCGAGTGAAATGTCCTTTTTCACACCTGGATCAGCATCAGAAACAAGACAGGGCTCAAATGAAACAGATGCTCATTAACTACTGCTGGATCCTTTATCTGTCTCCTTTTTCATTCATACACACAGGGTGTCTCTAATCAAGCCTTTTCATTAAGCACAACTGGAATGTGAATATAGAAATGAATCAGAGCCTTAAGTGCAGTCAGTTTCCAAAACCACGGGAAGAAGAAGGAGTGCGCCTGTCATGGAAAGGTGCAAAACAATTAAAGGCATTTTAATGCTTATTAGGTTGTGCTATTTGAACATCATATAAAGCCTAGCCTTCAGAAATAGGCAGGCTGGGCTTAGGCTGTATTTTCCTTCCACATCAACAATAAGTGATATCAACAGATTGCACAAGCAGAGATGGCAGTTGTGGTGGGAATAAGAGGTTCCCACTTTCCATTGGCAGTTACTAAGGGGAAAAAACACACAGCAACACCACCATCATCGTGGCATATTGCACTCTGTCTTCCATCTTCCAGGCTCTCTCGGGCTGATGAACAGAATGCAAATTCACCTTCTGCGACTGCACATCTGCATTTCAAAAGCAGCCAAGGGTGATGTCATCTTGTCTGCTTGCAAGGCGGAATGGAGTGCTTCATGAAGACTGCTATAAAACACTGAGATACACGTTCATCTGGGTCCTTATTCGATGCCAAAGCACAGCAGAAATGCAGCCAAAGAGTGAGCTTCTGCTAAACTGTTGAAAAGTCAAATCCAACCAACTCTTGCATTCACATCCACACTTATTGTGTGTGTGTGTGAGTGTGTGTGTGGGTGGGTGTGAGAGAGTGTGTGGTTAGGGATATGAAGAGCAGTTAAGGATATGAAAATCCCTGTTTTTGAGACATAATCAAAGTAATGACTTTGTTCCAGATGCGTGACTAATTGTAGACTGATACAGGAAGGGATAGGGATAGAGGAGGAGCCACTTGGAGGAGTTAATGAGGTACTCACAGCCAGATACAGCGCGGCGTAGACGCTGAGCGCTGCCTCTTTGGAGGGGAAGGTTTTGCGGGCGCGCAGGATGTCCTCTTCATTGCCAGTGCAAGCCTCCTGATGGCTGATGTAGCGCAGGGCCTGCTGGCAGCCAAGGGCTGTGTAGTTGGGCTTGCACACAGTCAGGAAGTGAGGGGCAAGGTTCCCCGTTACCACCTGACCCGCATTCACAAAGATGTCTGTGGTAAAGAGGCCGAACATGTACACACCTGCAGGGTGAAGAAAAAATAACTTAATTCATCAGGGAGACAACCTCAGGAGCCAACTGCTGTACTAAACACTAATCAGACATTGTAGCTTTTTCCTGCAGGCCTGCTAGTGGCCATTCCAGAATGGAAACTGACTCAGATATTTAAATAAATATAAAACATAAAATCATATACTCTAGCATGTAGCTCGGCCAAGTTCAGGTTTTATTCTTGTAATTACACTTGTGTATCTCGTTAGTAAAGACACAATTATACAAGACGAACACATTTGATCATAACAGATAATGTAACAGAAAGTGATGATGCATTTCTTAATGCAATGCAAGTTCTTGCATAATATAGGTTGTCACATGGGCCCTGCTAAAATCAAGGAATGCCTAGTTGGTAAGACAACAGCTTATCCAATCACACAAGTGGAAACATGTCAGTACTGTTGTGAACGACAGCTCTTGTCAGCCTAGAACCACAAACAAATTCAGGTCATTTTATTTCATAAAGCCCTGAGATCAATTTCTTTGTCTGGAATTTCTCACTTCCTTGTAGCATTCATCACTTGCTAGCTGGACTACGGTTACTCTCTGTATATGTGGTTGACCCATTCAACCCTTTCTTGATTACACTTGGTTTAAAATGATGGTGCTAGACTTTCAACTGTAAAATAGAGCAGACAGCACATCACTTTTGGCTAACTTGCATTGGTTAGCAGTGAAATACAGAGCTGGTCTGAAATTCTTACTATTTGTTTTTAAAGCCTTCAGTGGATTAGCTCCATTGCATTATTGATCTGCTGATTCCATGTTCTGCCTTCAGATCATTTGGGTCATCCTCATGCCTTAAAACCAAGAAGATCAAAGATTTTCTGTTGCTGCCCCCAGGCTTTGGAATAGTCCCCTGTCACACGTTAAGCTGTGTTCTTTCATTGACAATTTTAAATCCAATTTAAATCTTTTTGCTTTACTTGCTTTTAAGTTCAGTCTGAGGTCACCCTATGTTTTTTTTTCTCCAGTTTAATCGTAATCTATTTTCGTTTTTAGTTCTACTGTTTTTGCACATCTTATTCCGTTTATTCATGTATACTTGTATTGGGAACAGCTCAACAACAGGTGATATCCTTATTTTTAAATGCTTTATAATAATCAAGAAATTACATACTGTTATGACACGCAAGCTACTCCATAAGCTGCACTACTGTTATTCACTTGTAAAAGTGAATAAATAATCAGTAGTTACACGGCTGTTGTACACATAATTCATTTGCAATATAAGATATATAGAAAAATATAGATTGAAGTTGATTAAGTGGGACACTGTTGGCACACAGTGCACTAGCGTGCAAAGCAAGAATTGCTTTGAAATCAATTCACAAAAAGATAGATGTGCCAAGAGAAAAAATAGTTAGCACAAATGTAGCTTCCTTATACTAAAAATCATCTATAACCTCACCACAAATCCAGTTTGCTTTCTGTTAGGTAAATTATATACATTTTAATCTGAATATATACTCCATTATTTTTTATATGAATTACCATTATATACTTTAACTGGGGGACTGCTACTCATTGTACAGATACTGTGAAAAAGAGTTAAACCATTAAGTCCAGCACAGAAACCATAATCTGTGCTGGATGTCCTCCCAAACCCAAACAGCACAAAGGCATCTGTAAAGGAGCAATAAAAGGATGTAAATAATGATGTACATCGATGCCTTGCTCAGAACACTTAAATTTAGAATTTCTAAAACATAAGAAAATGTGCACTCAAGAGTAATCTTAAAGTGAATGACTTCTCTTACATTGTGGAGCTGTCATCTCCTTCTACAACTCTGACAGGCTGCATATACAAAGCTCTCAAAAAGACATGAAAAAGACACAAAAGTCTTTGCCACTGTGGTTTCAATTTACCATTATCGAAATATACGCCACGGCTGGTTTTAGGATTTAGTGCACAGAAAGAAAGAAGTTTGAGGGAACAGTAAACAGCTGATAACGAACAAAGTGATGAAAGCTGTTTGAAGCTGTGGGATTGTAGCCTTTAGCAGCAACAAATGGCCACAAACAAAACATAATTGGCCAAAGTGTCTACGCAGGCTTCCAGTCTGTCATCACTATGTGTCCATGCATCCAAACAAAGCGTTTTCTTCTTAGAGGAACATTTGGCTGTCAGACATAAACAATGTCACGTCTCTCCTGTCATCGGTGGAGAACGCCTTGTTTCTTTCCTCTGTTTTGAAATGTCACATGCTGGTTGCCAGGTTTTCAATATTTCTACCTTAAATGAGCTCAGAAGTCATTATTACAGGCATCAGACTTGGGCCATTTAAGAAGCATTTACAAAATGCATTTTGATTATTTTTAGAAAATTCTAATTATCAAAAACAATCAATCAAATCTTAATTGACACTTTTTAGACCTCAAGACACAGCAAAACCATTCTGGCACCAAAACATAGCGCGAGAGTATAAATCCTGTCTTATTAGGGCGATTTGCCTAATTGCACTCGACTGCTTTGTGCAGATGTAAAGTACCAATCAAGAACAACATCGCGGTTGCCTGAAATAATCTCTGGGCTCTATCAAGAGATACATCCAAATTACATATTTTAGTGTGTGGCCTTGCAGCATTATTGTTTGTTGAAAGCGAGTGTTGTTGTTGCCTGGCAGCCACAGCAGCTCCTGACTGAGGCTTTAAAAGGTCTTCAGTTGGCAGCACATTGATCCCATTCCCTGTCATGTAGGCAGTGTTGTTAAAAGTGCCTGGGTGGCCTTGATAACTTTGATGCTGACTCGGGTTCACTGCAACAGACTGCAGTGTTGGGTCCTGGCTCCAGATCAAAGCTGCAGGTGCAATGCTCAGTACGGTCCACAAATGGAAACACCGCAGACAGTGTGGGAGTCTGACTGGACTCCATCACATATGTCAAGGCTTTTAATTCAGCAAAAAAAGAAATGCTACCCTCTGGCATCCATCAAAGACTTTGTTCAGGTATTCAGTTGTTAAGCAACTATATTTCTTTTGTGTCTACATACATGTACCACAGCAGTACAAATGGCTTCAGCAGATTATACCGTAATTAGTCTCCTCTGTATTTAGGGATCAGTCTTGGCCAGATATCAAAGAGAATAAATAATTCCATCCAGGCATGAGCCCAATAAGTAATTATGTAATTTTAAAAAATCAGTCAAAATGTGTTTTATATAACGTCCAAAGCAAAGAAGTACTTTTTTTCCCTTTCTTTGAAAATGCAGTTGATGCTTGAGTGTTAGTCTGTAACTTTGTTTCGGTAGAAGGTTCATGACACATTGCAGCACAAACAGTCTTTGAAGTCATCTTCAAATGCTCATTTCCCCAAGCCCTCTGTGTTCGTATTAGCAGTATCACCCAACAAGGAGCCTCTCCCAGTCAGAGGTGGCAGGAGAACGGAGGAGGATAAACAATGGAAACCTAGCAAGGAAAGCATTTCTGTGTTAGGAATGAGCATGTCATGACCCAAAGCCGTTTTCTAAATTTAATCTCTCACAAAGAATGTGACTCATTGTGCAAATAATGAGAGGCAGTGTCTTCGGGTCATGAATCAAATGGCTTCAGTTAAACTCACTCTATTAACAAAAGCATTGTGCCACACACACCAACGAAAACTGATGGAAGTGACACGATGCTATTCTTTAGCAATATAACAAAGTCAATGGTGTAAAGAAAACAAGGTTAAAGAAACAGGCCTTCTGGTGGAAACATGCAAGTCACCCAACTCTGGATGAAGAGGGAGACTGAGCCTATGGCTGAACTGAATTGAAACTTGATTTAATGAAATAAAAAAAAGATTAAAATGCACCTTTTCCATAAATCTGCAGAGATTAGTTGGCAATCTGCATGACACTAATGCATACTTTAAATTCTGCTACTGGTCTTTGGAGCGCCACAGCCCCAGTTGCTGATCTAGTTGGATGCTTTTAGTGGGGTTAAGATGATTCTTCTGGCACTGTGAGTGAGGCTTAAGAGAAACTCTTCATATGATCTGTGTCAGCTAATGCCTTCAGATAACTACCTCAGTGTAGTCCTCGGCACTGCACATTCCTCTGATACTTAAAAGCAAGCAGTGCAGAGAAAATGCAGCCTGCACTTGAAGTCTACCCACATTAAACAGTCCCATTATTATAGCTCTCACAATTACCACGTCTTTACAGATTCGATGCTTTAAGAAGTGAATATAATTATTAATATTTAACATGCATTGCAGAGGTGCAGCGGTGCCAGTGAAGTCATTTGGAGGGAAAATAGTGGTGAGTGTAGACTGGAGCCCATTTGACTGCATAAATGCAAGCTTTAACAAAAGATGGGAGTGGATTTCCTCTGAGGATCAGGCTAATAATCCCCTTCACTACTGTGTCCTTATCTCGTAGAGACATGAGAAAGCATGAGAGCGAGCTATACGCGGCCTCCTCTCCATCCTTTCTCTTTTTTATCAGCTGGAGTAACGTGGCTGAAGCAGGGATCACAATATCATTAGAAACAAAGGGATATGTCTGATGCAACATAAGGACAAATTACTTGTGTCATAGAATACGATGTTAGATTTAAAACGTACCCAAAAAGCGGAAGGTTCTGCGCACCAGAGGATTGAGGTAACAGCAGTCTCCTGTCACAATGGTCTTTTTTCTAGTGTCCAGATCTTTCGATGTGTACTGCATCAGGAACAACACTGCTTCCGTCACTGTTATCTGAAATAGCATGCAATCACAGAGAGAAAAGGGGGCAGAGAATTAAAACCAGACACTGTCCTGATGGCTGTGGAAGGATGCTGATGTTTCACAGTCCCTAGCCTGCAGGCACACACCTGATATAACATAGTCATAATACACAAGGAATAGTATGACCAGCCTCCAAACAAGCTCCATCTGTAAACCACCTGTTGAAATCACCGCACCATATTGAGGGAGATTAACTGGGCTTAAGCAGTCGGTTTACATTACTGAGGCAATAAGGGAAGACACAGGTATCCACTGTTCAAAGCTAAACCTGCAAAAGAGTGAGAGCCCGAGGCCTGTGTCTTCCCCTCACTGTTTTATATGAAACTCTCTCTCTTTTATCTGGGGGGAATTTAAGGCTATAAACAGGTGGGATGTTAGACAATAGTACACCGGTCCAGAAATCCAGAGATTGGAGCAGTCACTAGTGTGTGAAATGCTATAATTGAAAAAAAGTATCTGCCGTTGCCAATGGAGACCAGAAAAAGAAAGGGAGCATAAAATAGGAGAGGTGTTTCAATTACATTCTACCTGCATTGAAGGATTACTGCTTCTACAGGCTCATCCAATTCGGAATTTGTAAATCGCAAAAAAATACTGAATTCCAATAAGGGGAAGCAAGTGTTCAGACTAGTGTTTTCAAAAGACCCAGTACTTCGGTACTAAGTCGGTACTAAAAACATTTAAATGTTACGGTACCAGGTTTTCTGAAGTACCGGTGGGACAGAGACATGTCGACCGGCGGCACTGCTGAAGAGTAGGCAGCTCTAAATCCGCTCGTTGAAAAGAAAGGAGGACAGAGCCACATTTGGAAGTATTTCGTTTTTGTGGCCGATGACAAGGGCAACATCACTGACCACCAGAAACACATATGTAAAAAGGAGGAACCTGATAAAACTCAAAGCCCGTCATCCAGATTTAATGAAAAAATTCAAGCAGGTAACTTTAATTTTTTTTTTATATATATAGAGCTTTTGTTAGAAAAAACGGTACCCTATATTAATTTGAATGGCGGATTGAAATAAACATTGCCAATTGCTTAGTTAATCATTAGCGTATGCGCGGCTAACGCGAGTAGCAGGATAACATTTCGTTATTAACTATTTAATGCTCCTACAGCATTTAAAACAGGACATAATAGTGTACTATTTTTACACACCAGAGGCTTTT
>JBBMFX010000007.1:10526357-10554923 GCA_037832545.1 Rhabdalestes septentrionalis | reverse complement strand
CAAAAATATGTGTTAGAAAACAAATGTATGGTTAATATTTGTATCTTTAAATTGATCCATCACAAAAGCAGTTCTAGGTTATGAAATATGGTTTGCGCAGTTTGATTAAATAAAAGTCCAGTCAAATACAGTGCTGTATCGTTTGGTAAGGCTTTACAATAAGATACCATTCCTTTACATCAGGGGTCCCCAACCACTGGTAATGTGTTACTGGGCCGTGGACCGCACAGAAAAAAAACCTGATATCCTTAATGAAAACAGTTTCTGATATTAAATCAATTACTGGCGAAATATAGGTTGGGGACCACTTTCTACATGGTTTAGACTGTACTACTACCAACCACCCCCCTGGCGGTCCCCGGTCTACTTTTCAAGCGTTTACTGGTCCATGGTGAGAAAAAGGTTGGGGACCACTGCTTTACATGACTTCATTTGTTATCTAACATCAAGTTACAATGAGTGAACTTTAATTAATATATGTGAATGTTATTTTATACAAGCAGCTAATACAATTTTAAATTAAGAAGAATAGCTGCAGTATAATATTTGTTTATTGTTAAGTCATGTTAAAGGGAATCTTTTCATTAGTGGGTTTCTGTCTGTGTAAAATTGACATAATATAGGCCTACTTAATAAGTAATCTTATCTAAATTTACTAAAAAACCTGATGTTGTTATTTACTGAAAAATTACATAAAATGTACACAAAATTCCTATAAAATTGTTTTGCTGAAGGATATTGTATTTTACATTTACAGCTACAGCTACAGGCTGAGGAAGACCACTAACCAAAGAAAACATACAAGAAGTATGACAAAAACTTTCCTGAGGTAAGAAAATTGAACTGAGCTTTTGCTGAATTCATATGTATGGATCAAGTGTTTTTGACATTTGTATATAAATGATTTTAAAAAGTATGCATAATGTTTAAAGAACCAAGATTTTATATAATGTACAGTTGTCAAACAAAAATATTTCATCTACAAAATCATAATTTTACAGGAGATGTGTTTTTTCTTCAATTGCAATTTGACAATTTCAATATATTCATGTCATTTCATGCTATAAGAAGCAATCATGGTTAAAGAGATTCTCAGGGAAATTCTATAAAACAGCTTTAAAATCAGCCATTGCGAGGACATTAAGCATCCCTGTCAATAAATGACTAAAGAACATGCTATGAGAAAGTGCATGGAAACACAACTAATTAGCCACTGACAGGTGTGGTACACAAGCTTTCAACACTATAAGACCAATGATAGGAAGGATAAAATACAAGAGAGTCACTCAAAAACAGTCCCAGGACAGGCTCAAAGCAGTAGAAACAGCAGTTACAAAGAGAAAAATAAACAACAGTACCACAGTCATCGCCGTTCATACATCCATGCAAACAGAGATGCATTTGTTAAATTTGTACATGAGGATTTTGACTGAAGTATTTTGGAATAATGTATTTTGTCAGAAAAAAATCGTCTTCAGCAACAATTCAGCTAGTCGTATTCATGCTGGGAGAAAAAAGGTTGTGAGTATGATCCCAAGAACACCATTCCCATAGTGAAGCACAGAGGCTGGAGCAGCATGATATGGGGCCGCTCCTCTGCAAAGGCTACTGAGGCATAATATATCATTGAAAGTAACATGAATGGAGCAAGGTACCAGGAGATGTAGGAGGCGAATTTAATCTCATGAGCCAAGAAACAAATTCTGGGTAGAAAATGGACATTTCAACATTGCAACGCCACCAAACACACAGCCAATATAAATTAGACTAGTTTCTTAAAAAGGTGAAGGTGCTTGCTTGGCCTTGCCACTCCTTTGACTTAAATACCATATAGCAATTCAGTCAGAGGGACATTTGTAGCCCAGGGAAATTGAAGACATTTTTATCAAGAACAATGAGACTAAATTAAATCACACTGCTGCAAAAAACTAATTTCTCCTTGCTCTGGCTCTAAAATAAATGACTAATATTACTTTAAAGGTATATGAATTCTTTTTACTAGTACCTTCATTCATTTTCGTTAATGCTCATGAATAGCTTTGTTGTTCATATATAGCCAATAGCATTAAATGTGTAGATCTGTAATTGAACTATGTTAAATAAAAATGTCTAACAATTTGCTGTATAGCAGTGGCTTATTTTGTGCAAGACTGCTAAAAGCAATATTTATGTAATATTTATGTAAATGCTGTAATGAATAGTTGCTTTTTCAAACCATTTTCTTATAATTCGAACTCAATTAAGGATGATATGATATAAAACCAATGACACCATACCCTACAGCTCTACAGTGTTTTGTAAAATTACAAACAAATTACTTGTTTACTGACAATGGTTACATATTATTTTCTGACTAGAATTCATATGCTCACAATTTCAAAGACAAAGTTATTTATCTGTAAATAATAATCTGCACATGAAAGATTCCTAATAAGATCACAATCACTTATTATTACAGTGACTGGCACATTCTCTAGTTAGGAAACTATACAAAAATCACTGTTTATGATTCGTTGATTATGCTGTAAATGTGAAAAAGAAGAAAAAGTAACCAAAGAAACAATTTGTCATATGTGTCATACAAAGGTTTAAAATAACAACATAATTGACAAAATGGTTTGGACCTTTTATTGATAAATATGTGATCATTAATTGGGAAAATGGAAGAGAAAAAAACTCAAACCACCCAGGGGCTAGAAAATCAGCCCTAAAAATTAAGAATTAGAGTGGCCAACAATTACTTTAAAGGAGCGACAGAATTTACTGGCTGAAAATTTATTAAATGTGGAAAAATATTTTGTGGTTTGATGAGACAAAAGCAAAGCTTTGGAGCTCTAAATTAAAGTAAGAACACCAAATAATTTTTATGCTTCCAGAAACATTATCCCTGCAGGGAGGTATGGTGGTGGCAGCATCATATACTAATCATCACCATTATCAGGGATGTAGCGTCTCGCGCCAATATATATGACTAATATACAAGGAAACACTGCAAGAGAATATGTTGCTACCCACTAAAAAACTAATAACCTTTGTAAAATGTAAAAAAATGAATTCTGAAAACTCCAGCAACCTGTTAAAGTCGGTCAAAAAGAATGGAAAATGTAATAGAACAATAACATAACAGTACACTGTTCATTTTGGTAAATTTTCTGTATTTTGGTTTTGAACAAAGAGTAGACAGATTTTTAATTATATTTTATATACGTTAAAAATCCCAAAAATAAAAGGTAAATGCAAGGGAAGAATTTGTCTTTTGCAAAATAGTGTTACATTTGTAATACAGAATTTTTTTTCAAGAAGTTGAGAACCTCCACAGGCCACTGTACACTGAAGGTATAAGACAGATTGCAAGGCCAGGAAAAAAGTGCCCCTGCTTCTTAACTTTTGAGCTTTGGTGGTCCCAGGGCAGCAGACCCTGTCTTGTGTCTTGCCTTGCTCAGTAGTGTTTTGGTCACACAGCAACCCAGAAGAGTGGCTCTGGGACAATCTAGCACTGCCAGTGTGATTTATGAGAGTCTGTGGCCCATCTTCACACTGGCCTGGCATGGGCAAGGTCTCAGAGACTGCATGTATAAAAAGCTACTCTTTTTCAGAGCAAGAAAACCTACACACAAGCACATGAAAGTATTCCTACATATATACATGCAGCAAAACAGCATGTTCAGACTCCAGCTGCTCCCACCAAACCCCACCTCCCAGCGT
The DNA here is from genome assembly GCA_037832545.1 of Rhabdalestes septentrionalis. Classification (NCBI taxonomy): domain Eukaryota; kingdom Metazoa; phylum Chordata; class Actinopteri; order Characiformes; family Alestidae; genus Rhabdalestes; species Rhabdalestes septentrionalis. The sequence goes on along the minus strand of JBBMFX010000007.1, from coordinate 10,551,218 downwards.
CAGCATAACCGCCCACAGTCTCACAGAATCTGAGTTAAATAAATCCATAGGGAAGAAAGCAAAGCAATCCAGACTCTTCAGTTAAACTCTGTTCATTCTGCATCACTTTCTGTTGGTGTACTCCAAAGAAACTGCAGAATGGTTAGTTCTGGTTGTAATTTTGCCAGTGCACTAAAGAACTCAGCACAACATACATACACCTGTCATCATCACCTACATGGGCTGAGTCTTGTTTTAGATGGGCAGGAGTCTGATATCCATGTGTTGTCAAGCAGGCAGGTGAAAGGAAAACTCTTTTAATTTGTTGATGCCCTACTTTTATCTTCAGGTGGCTTCAGATGCTCCCTTGTTCTCTCATATCCTCTCCAAACATGATTTACAAGTTTTCAGAATTTTATCCATTTTTTCAAGTGGACTTTTGATTTCTTCATCAGACCAAATTACAATTAAATACTTTGTGTCTTCTCCTCTCTACATATGCCAATGCAGCTCTTTTTACTTCTTTTCTGGGCATTTGTCTTGTCATTTGTTCCGGTGGTTTGGACATTTGCCAAATGTCTGGAATTTTTTGTTTGGAAAGTCAAAATGAAATGTCTGAAGAACAGGACAAAACAAAGAAGCAGTGAAAGCACCACAACTCTTTCTCATCCTACAAACGATGACAGAAATTAGTTCTTTATTCAGCACAAAAGTGATGACTTTGACCATCTATCCTTTTCTGTTGTTTGGGTAATCAATTATCTACACTATAATAATGTAATGTAGACGGTTACTACAGTTACACTACCTGTAATGCAGCCTGTTATCTGTTGTCCTTTTGCATTTATTAATACACTTTCCCCTTTAAATACACATCTTCAGATGTTTTCCTAGTCTGCAGAAGGTAAAATCTCATGTGAGAGACTACTGGTATAGTAGTAACACATGTGATATTTCCACTTCGTACAAAGTGTCCATCCATCAGTTATCTGAACCATGTTTCCTTAATCAGGGTCATGGGGGAGCTGAAGCCTATCCCAGCAGTAACAGGGCGAAAGGTGGAGAAACACTGTGGACACAGTGTTGCCGGGTCACAAACACATTTACATCTAGGAGAAATTTCCCCAGTGTAGGAGGTTTAACCACACAGTCAGGTTTTTTGCTGATACTCTTTCAGTATGAAGACAAATTAATGCCATGTTTACATTATTGACGCTTAACGCCATTCTTTAAAAGCTTGTTCTCTTAAGCCCATGCTGAAAGACTAACACTTATAATACACACACACACACACACACTACATACAAATATTTCAAAATATGCTAAATAATACATAATGTGACATGGTTACTGATTTCATTAATTTGACTCAATTTATGTTTATTGTCATGCATCAAAACACCCACAGAACACTCAGTGGAAATATCAGAAATTACTTATGGTGCTCCCAGCATGAAAATGAAAGATCTGAATGCTCATTTGCATATCGCAGCCATCTGTGTCTTGATTATGATTGATACTGACACTGATATTGCAGCCGCCAGTATTGCGATAATGCCTAAACGATATTGTGCAGCAGTGGTTTACAGGCTTAAAGACCGTCTTCTCTCTTTAAACAATGTAAATGTGAACAAGCTCGCACAGATGGAAGTGACTTACACAGCAGCACATACACAAGGGGCTAATCTGCCTGAGAACAAACTGAAGCTAAGCCCTCAGTTCTAAGCTCAGTTCTGAGAGTGAGGCTCCACCATCTCCCCTGATGGCAGCCTCTGTTAGAGCGCTGCACAGCCTGAGCAGCCTGTCACCTCTACTGCAATCACATGCCATGATGAGGCTTGAAGAGCATTGAGGGGGAAGTGGCTCTGCCAAAGCCTATGCTCTCACGCCTGGAGAATACAGCACTTTTCAGAGACTATTCCGTGCTTGCTGCAGGGGACCAGCTCTGCTGGGACAGCTAGTTTTGCTGTTGCTGTAGTTGCATTTAGTTCCTAGTAACCCACATTTGATGTATGGTTCTAGGAAAAAAGTAATTTGTTTAAAAGTTTTGGGGGATTTTATCATGTGGAAGTTCTTAAACCTTCCTGATATACAAAACAGATATTTAGAGGACCATCCAAAGAAATGGTCCTTAAGGAACAGTCATCATATCAATATGCACTACAGGATAGCGTGTGCCACAATTACCATCTTATACCCTGTACCACAGGGCAGTGGCATGACTACACCCAACCAACATCGAATCCCAAGGCCTGTCTTGTTCTTCCTAATCACTGCTTTGCAACAGTTGTCTATTTTTTAACCTTGCATTACGGGATGTTTCATTATGGCACAGCTAAGGCTGCAGTTGCTAAGGAAGGTTTCTACCTAAATAGAATGACTTGGGAGCAATGATAAGGGTTGGTTGAATTCTCTAAATGCTAAGGAAAGGTCCTTCAGTGCTTCCCTTTGTTATCTCCTTTAGCATCGGTGTACTGGACTGCTCTACAAAAGGAGAGGAGGTATTGGACTCTCACAATTCCATAAGGCACTAACATTTCCAGCAATGCACCATTCGTCTTCTATGGAAATATATCATCTATATGAACTGCCACTATGAGATGAGTGAGTCAGTGAAAGCTGAAGATATGTTTTTATGTGTTTTTACTTTTTTTTCTCAATCTGAGGCAGAAGGAGCTGAAGTGTGGCATTTGAATAAGTGAATCATTTGTCTATTTCGCATGTTAAAAAAAGACCAGACAGCCACCTTACCATGTGTGTTACCATTGAAAAGCAACATTTTTCACCAGACTGCTAAGGTTATTGTTGTCTGCCCAAACCAACAAGAAAAGAAGGCACAAGATGAAGTAATCTAATACACAATTTTAGTGGTCCTTCTTCTGACCACTGTAGTTTTAACCCATTGTTTTACCACATTGGAAACAAAAGGGGATAAACAGATATCAAGGTTGTGTGTTTAGTGTTGATAGAAGCTAACTGGTGAACTGTGTTTTGAATTTCATGGGTGTATATTTGCATTTGTTAATATTTGAGGGGGACAATAAATATTTCAAAGAAACCAGGTGCTGCAGGCTCCATTGCAGCTTGGGTGTAGTTTGTCTTGAAAATAGCTTTATTTGCAGGTACATTTACCAGAATATTACATCATCCAGACATTTCTGCGATCCTGGAGATTTTCAAATCGGTCTCATACCGCATACTACCTACTATTTTTGGCTACAAACAGTATATGTGCTGTCTGTAGTAGGCTAGTTTGACACAGTGACACAGTTTGCAGAGCTCTGTATGATGCACAATATTAAGGCCAACTATTATCTATAATTAGAATGAATTTTTCTTGCTTCATGTGATGTCTATTATAGATCATATTATAGAGCATCACGTAAGTAAATGTGCAAAATCCAATATTTTTGAGGAATAACAATAGTGAGGAATAGTGAGGAGTTACAACAGTATTGAGCAAAAATGACCAGCAACAACAACAAAAAAACAGTAATGTACATGGGATGGTCATAGCGATAGTTTGTATGGGGGCCGGGCGTGTATATTTATTATAGACGCAGTTCTGTTTATGATGTTTAGAAAATCAAAACTGCAAGTTACTGTAATAAGTTTTGTAGGGCTGATTAGTGCTGCACAGTTAGTGTTTGCTTCATCTTTTCTTAATAGTTTTTTGGTACTCATGGCCAACTAAAGCTAGTCATTCTTGCTGTGAGCTACAACGTATGTGTCCAGACGTCTGTGGAGCACACAGCAGAGATCAATTAAGACTGAGCCAGTGCATGTGAAAATCTGTCAATCTTCCAACATGAGGAGTAGCTGATCTCAGGTAGAAAGAGAGTCTCCATTCACCAGACCTAATGAAGAGGAAGCCACACGCTGGGTCTCCATTTCCGACCAGCATGAAACAATATTAATGTACATCTTTTTTTGCAACGAGACAGAGCCAAACGTGTGCCTTGACCCCAGACTGAGCTCATCAGTCAGGTGTAAGAACGGTAGATGCTCTTTCACTTGTTCGCTTTGGAAGAGGCGCTTAAATCTGAGAGGTTATTGAGGTCTTTCATAAGCGTAGTTGAAGGAAGGCACACAATCCGACGTTAGGCACTGAAATTTTTGTTGCTCCAGGCAATTTCTCTCTCATTACTTTTTCAGGGGACCACAGGATAATATTTCAGTCACCCTCAAACCCCCGAGTGCACTGAAATACTAATCACTGGGAGTTGGATGTTCAAAAAGAGGATGATTTGCATAAGGTCATAAATAAATTAAGACCACTGAAATGGAACGGTCAGGGGATTTAAGCAAGTGATGGGAGGACTTCAGCATAATCACTGAGAAGCAAGTTACACAATCTAGTAACCATGTGTGTTTAAATTACAGCTTACTCACTAGCAAACCTCCAGGTGCCTTAATAATGGAACTGTAGTTTTCCTTCACAAAAAGGAAAAAAGCTTTTTTTATATTTCCTGGTAGTCCTCAACAGGGTTTGTAGAACTGTCGGTAATATCATTAACATTTATAATGCACAGAGTGCTGCCCAGCCTTAATATTTGAAAAAACAATTTGGCCAATACACTGATTGATGTGTTCATGTCTGACGCATACTATCACAACCGTAACACTCTGAAAAGAATCAAATGGGGGAACAATAAGAATACTCTGGTTTGGCAAATTAAGCAAGGCACTGTAATGACACCGTGGCACTGATTTCTCATTTTCTGGCACTGATTTCTCATTTAGTTTTTAAAAGAGGTCCAGCAAGCGTACCTCTTCATATAACACCACCACAAACCCATTACATATGTGAGTACACCAGGCCCTCACTGGGCACAAAAATAAAATGGGTTTTATTTAAACATATATTACAAAAAGAGGACATATCAGACTGGCCTACTTTCTTAAAAACTCAATTTATTTTGTTTATTTTATCTGGCCTCATCATTTTTGCCATGTCAGGAGTTCTGCTACAGCACCGAAGCCACAGAGATGCATATAAGTTAGCATCCATAATTCATGGAGTCTTTTTAAGCGATCCCAAACAGCGTTCAATATCAAACTTAGGACGTCTGGTACACACAGCCAAACCACCCAAGTGGTGTAAAGTCATGAAGTTCCATGGCCAGTCCAATGTGGAAGGGGATCAGTGTGATTATTATAATGTGTGGGAACAGTTATGTTCTTTTATAATTGCTGTTTAAAATGGTCGCGTCCTCATCTATGAGACAACATGTTTTGCACTGTTTTTTTTTTATTATGAACACTACAATGATCATATTAGAGCCCTTCATGTTTAATTGCTTGTTAAAATGTGTTCATTTTTATTGTTATTACAGTTGTACTTTTTTCTGTATTGCAGTATTTCTGTATTGTTTGATATTTTCTTTGAACCATTCCCGGTAACACAACTACACTTTCTACATTAAACATTTCCCTGCTCCTAACAAGCTTTGCAAAACGAATGAATTGTTTCACTATTTTACTAAGAATTTAGCTGGTAGTTTAGAAGGAATGGGCATTTACAAGCAAATATTTGCTATTCTAGTCAATTAATTGAGGATAACTCCAAACTTGCCATAAATGAATTTATGGAGATGCATTCATGCTTCTTAGCAGAGCTTACAGTGTACCTCATATGTGTTATTATTTAAAAGACGTTCCAGACAGAACCCTTTGATGACTGCAGGACTCTTCGCTTTTGTTTCTCCTGTTTGTTTACTAGCATATCATCTCCAACACCACATGTTTTACAGGAGGCTCTTCTTTTGTTGCTGGTTGGCAAAATGCTGGCTGATCTCGTTCTGGACTTCAGGACGCACAGAAGGCACAGATTGCCAGTCCACCCCTGCATATCAGCGAAATCTGTAGGGGGAGCCTGGCGACACTCTAGGGGGGGCAATGCCTTCGAATGGGGCCGGCACTGGTTAGATGAAAATCAAACAGCTAAACAATGCTGAGAAAAAATGCAAAAAACTTTACAAGATGATAAAGACCACAATAACAAACAGTGAGAATATAACTGCCCTGCCAACACATCACCAACACTATTACCAGGCTAAGATCGCATGAAAAATCAAAGCATGTTGTAAATTATTTGCCATTACAGTACAGTTTAGGTACAGCACATTTCCTGTATACCTGCGGAAAAGTGTCTTAAGCTGCTGTTTAAACACTACGTTTGTAAATATTCCTCTTCATTAGGAAAAGACCACAATGGAGAAAAAAATGAAGGACTGAAACTTGACTAGGCTTAACACAGTAATTTTACAGGCTAGACCGAGATATCCCTACTGAATGCATTTCACATTTTGATGTCAGAATTTCTGAATATGTTTAACACCTATGTCCTTCCAGCATTCCCTAGGAGAAAGCAAAGTAGGTCACGTCTTAAGACTTAATTAAACACCAGCAAGTGTTGACTTCAATCAGTGTGTTTGAGCACCAGACAGATGTGACATTTATATTACTGCTATAAGGACAAAATGTTGTCTCTCCAAAATGGGAATAAAAATTTACATTTTTTTATATTATGTTAATGGATTTTAATGAGACAACATTTATTTCCATTAGTAATAATATACCATTACATAATGATTATTTACAAAATGTAAAGGGATTCTACAATTTCTGCAATAATGAAAATGACAAAAAATGCATACACACATAGAAAGTCATCAGTGGTGATAGACAGCAGTGACACTGAAAGGTTTTCCCGTTTTAGTTAAAGTGCTTTTCCCAACATCTTAGCTGAGTGGAAAGCATGTCTTATACAGCATGTTGTTGTTTTTTTTCGATGCATACAAACTGGGTCTGTAGTATGCATACACTGGCTGAACTGTAATAATATACATGCTGTGTCAAGCTTTTGCAAACTTGGCTTGATCGTGTTTGGTTGGATATACAGATGGTCAGTCTGCACCCCAGCTAAAAGGCTAGCTTCCCCCGATCTAGATGTCAGATGTGAAAAACATGTGACAAAGGTGCTTAAAAAGCTTTTTTTTCCATAATTATCTATATACAAATGTTCCAAGAACAAAAGACATTAGAGGTAATCAGGTGGTAATACTGATGGCCTGGAGATTTAAAACTACTAGGTGATCCAGTATAACCAATATCCTGGGTGTGGAATCAGCCCTCATTCTGGAGAGTCCTCATATGATTCCACGCCCATAAGTGGGTGTGATTATGAGGTGGAGACTGAAACAAGAATGAATATGTTTGGCATATGGCTCTCCAGCGCACTCTTTGTATTTGTATGACAACACATGTGACAAATAAAGAACATTTGCATTTGTATTGTATTTTTGTAATAGCTTCTTTACTGGGTTACTCAAATAAACTTGAAACATCTCTGAAAATCCAACTCAAATTCAATTGTGTAATGGTAACCAGGTTGCAAAGATGACATTATTAAAGGGCTGGATTAAGGTACATTCAGTTCCATTCGAGTTTTCTTATAACCAGATGTCCTAAAACAACCTGAGGCATCCAGCCTCAAGATATATATCCAACATGCTTCAGAGCCAACTGTGCAATTAAGGAGTACATTTTCAAACAATTAGCAGATGTGTATGAGCAAATGCACTTTCTAATGTGCTAACAGTCTTAAGGGGACCATCTTCTGAGTCTATAGACATTAGCCACTGATTTATGTCACGCAGCAAACCACCTAAACTCTACTCTAATTTGGGCTCTTTATGTAAATTAAATCACTGCATGTTTCACATTTTTGCTAGTAGCCAATTATTAATGCCTCTAGTAAAACAACAGCCATGTAAAGGCTATGTCATACAAATGACATTTTCACTTGTGTTTCACTGGGTTTCAAACCTGTCATTTCCTGATTTTCTAGGGGACATATTATACATCCTTTTGTATTTACATTTTGGTCTCTACTCCTCCTATAAACACTCCAAGCACAAAAAAACCCATCCATCCATTTTCTATGAGTCAATTGAAAGATTTTGGTGTCAGGAATCATATGCTTCTAGGAGCCATTTGGACGGCATCCTGACATCAGGAAAAGGTAATTTGCATAACACCATCCCTCAAGCCCCACGTGAAGTCAATAACAGTTTTTGAGATCTCTTCATGTGAGAGTGATTTTGTGCAAAGAACTTCATGAACATGTTTTTATAGCCCACAGACCTATTATAACAGGTTCAAAAAGAGGTACAATGTATCCCTTTTAAGGCAAATGTTTTAAAGTCACTATTACCTTTGTTCTATCACACAAATATGCAAAATCAAAATATAACAATAATACAAACACTTCATTTAATACAAACATTTCATTTCATTTAGTCTGCAATGGAAAGAGTGATCTTGCTCAATGTGTGAAATACAAATCAAAGCAGTATAGTAATGCAAAGGGTTTTTCTCACAAGTCATAGATATCATGTCAAAAATAACCTATAGGAGAGTTAACCTATAGGAAAATAGAATCATTCTCCATAGAACTGTTGAAATTTATTCAAAATGCAACATTTTTATATTTTATTTTTAATTCTGTCTGTCTAAAATTCTTAAAATGAATGCCAATTGGGGGCAAATTTTTTGGTCTCCACATTGTACTCTACATGACTTATCAGCATGCTCGGGTGATATCATGCAGAAACATTAAGCTGCTCTTTGGTAACAAGGCTGGATAAACCAGGGCTCTTCACATTCTCTTCACACTAATGCTTTCTCATAAATTACACTTCAAAATCAAAGGATTCCTTTATTTCTCGAGTAAATTCATTTAGTGATGTTTTGAAATGATGGGGAAAATTTGAGACAGCAACCCACTTCCGCTGCCTTAGCAATCATCAGGGTGAATTTTCATTTTGAAATATAATTTCATTTTGAAATATAATGGTGTCTAGGTGAGAAGAAAACCTTTAACACTGATGAGTATAAATAATTGAATGCTATATTTGTGGTACTTTTAAACCTGAACAGATACGATCAATTTAAAATCAATCTGTTTTCCTAAAACAGTAATCCTGTATTCACTCGTGGTAAAAAATGGAGGAAGCAAGGACTGTTGTTTCCATTTAACCCTCTGAGCTGGGATGGATATACGGCAACAGGAGAGTTGAGCAATAAAACATGATTAGGTTTATCAAAGTTGCCACACTTTTTGTATTCAGTCTGATTCCTGATCTGCCTTCATATGTACCAGTGTGACTGTGAATTCTGTTTATCACCTTCAGTGAAACTATCAGTTCAGTGTTAGAGTTTCACTTGAGTTTTCATTTCAGTTATGTTATCTGTACTGACTACAAATCAGACCAGAGAAGAATGCGTGTTCCAAGGGTAGCAAACTCACACACTGCTATACTGCTGTAACACAGAAGCAAGAAGATATATTTTCAGTTTTCTATCAAACTGAACGTGAACTGATTCTGTTATCGCTCATATCTAGACCTGCCTTAATCTGCCAGCCTGATGGTTTATTGGAGAATCTCGCGAGCAGTGTATGGCCGGGCATCTCTTTTAGTGAAATATTTTACCGATACATGTAAAAGTCTAGGTCAGGACAGCCAATTTCCTCAAAAGAAATGACATCATATAGAAACACTCTCGCGTACCAGTGGACAGATGAAGAGGAAATGTACACTGGAGAATGAAACATGCTTCATTGCTGGATTACATATTGAGGAACAGAAATTGAGTCAAGGAATCTTACAGAGGGGCTCCCCGGTGGCTAATGACATGGCTGTAAACTTGACGAATCTCATGTGAAAGATTCCCATCACAGTTATTGTATAAATGCCTGAGAACATATATTTAATCTGACTATGATTATTAAAGCTGACTGTGTTTCTGAGCATAAATGCAGCTCCTCAATTCACCTAGTGCTACTTAAAAGCTCAGTGAAGAACATTTCTCTGTCTACCCACCTATTGGTCTACTTGTCTGTCTACTTACCCATCTATCTATAAATCTGTTTATCTATCTATCTGTCTATCTACTGAGAGAGGACACGCAGGCAACAAGATATGTTATCAGTAAGATACATACCTTTTCAATTTTAGATGGATGGATGGGTGGGTGGATGGATGGGTGCGTGGGTAGAAAGGTAGATAGATATAAAGATAGATAGACAGACAGACAGATAGTTAGATAGATAGATCCTTTATTCATCCCAGAGGGAAATTCAAAAAACAGTAAGTATCTTAACGGTCAGTAATACACACTGAGCTGGATCTTCATAACAGAATAAGGAATTTAAATTCAAATAAACCCCACAGAATCTAAAGTAGCCCATGTAAGCAGACAATTCAAATTTTGTGCGGAAAAGCTCTACAATGTCATATAAAAGTTACAGCTTATATACAACTGCAGCCAGTCATAATCAGTAAAAAGAAGTGCCCACCCAAATATAGGATAGAGAGAGTTTGTGGCATTCTCTGTGATTAAACTTTTACATTTGGCTGCAGAGATGATGACATGTAATAGGAAAGATTCCTGGTGATCACAGACAGGCCTAGCAGAATGTGTCATGCATACAGTCCCATCATAACTGAGACCTTCTGCTGTGTGCTGTCGTAGATTTATGGTGTCATTTAGCATTTGAAACAAGGGCAAGATCATTACAATATCAAACAGAGAACATATTGCATCACTATGAAGGCTGTTATAGAGAGCATGGAAATGAATGGGTCACATTTTTATGATGAATACACTCCACTAAGACATGCACAAACTGTTGCATCTCATTTAGTCTCCTCATTTGAGGAAAAATAGGGACATAAAGACAGGCCAAAGCTAATATACAAGCCTAAAAATCATATACACCATGCAACAGCATACTACCTATATGTAATATTTAAACCATATTACATTCCATGTACTGTATATATCTACACAATTTCACATATCACAAAAATAGTCATTTATATTCATGGCTATGACGGTTTGGTGTTAATTTGTCATTCTAGTTTGTCATTTGCTAGCCTGCTTAGTACAATGGAAGAGGGGGGGGGGGGGGGTGAACAAACTGAAGACGTTTTCTGCAATGATTTATTACAGAGCTATTTAATTTATTTAATCTTAAGGAATATTCAACACAGTGGAAAACAGGTGTGGTGGAGAGAAGGTTAAAGGTACCACTGATTATACCATAATTTATGACTGTAATAGGGACAGTTATTCTGGTATTCTAGACATTTTATCTACTATATTTCCCAACAATGATTCATAATGTCATTTTCTAATCCAGATAACAATAAATACTCAACACAGTGGAAAATAGGTGTGATGGAGATAAGGTTAAAAGTACCACCGATTCATACCACCACCATTTATGACGACAATAAGACCAGTCATTTTGGTGTTTTAGTCTTTTTCTAATCCAGAACATAAACATTCAGCACAGTGTAAAACAGGGGTGATACGTGTAAGGTTAAAGGTACGTCTGATTATCCCATCACTTATGACTGTATTAAGACTAGTCATTTTGAATATTCTACTCATTTTCACGAACAACACGTCACAGGGTCTTCCCTGGACTCCAGTTGACATAAAAGTTTCGACCCACGACGTGACCGACCCCCCTTCGTCCGCACTCTACCCCCGTCCCCACTCCCCCCATTCACCACTCTCATCCTCCAGCAGCAGAAACTCACCACCAGTGTCGGGACCCCCGCGACCACGGCGTAGAGCACGGCGGGTGGGATGGCACTGGTCTCCTCGGGTCCGAGGTAGGGCTTGGTGTAGGCGCTGTCGTAGCAGAAAAATCCCTGCACGTGCACGTTGAACGTGTCCGTGTACTCGAAGTAGTAGGCCAGCATGACCGTCCCAGCCATGATCACCAGCTGAAAATAGAGCATGGTCGTTAAAGGATGGAGAGCACGCATTTAACGATCTGCTTCTTCCTGCTGACCAAAAAGCAGCCTGGACGCCTTCATCTCCCCCCAGGCTCACACCCTCCTCCTCCACATCATGCTGCTCCGGCTCCTGCTCGCTCCTCCGCGAGCTCGAATGAAAGTGAGTTGGAGCCCTTTTCCACACCCGTATTCCGGCACTACACGCCCCCCTGGAAATTACGATTGGTCTACATCTGACTGACTGTGGGTATAAATTACTAACCAATCCTATCACAGGGGCGTGACACTATGAGCCAATCAGAGCTTACGAGTCTAGACTAATCGTAGCGCAGAAGGCTGGACGTGCCGGAATGCGGGTAAAGAAAAAAACGCCACCAGCTCTCCTACCTGAGCAGCTGATGATGGGGACTGACGCAAATGAGCAACATGTTAAGAGTCAGACTCAACGACAGACTGTGTCCCTACTGAGGCCACGTGGATCCTAATGATGAGCCCCTAAAACACTAATGCCTGCACTGCACACCTACACTTAAAGGGTCTCTGCTCCATTTTAAAAAATGTAAGATGAGTAAGAGAAAATGCAATTCAGTTCTCATATCTATGAAGCAGCAAATTTGGACCCGGAGTTAGCAATCATTTATATGGCTTTATCAATCTACACTGTATGTTAAAAATTATCCCATCTAATGTCATCCAATTTTAGGTTCCCCCACGGCTGACCAAGGTGTCCAGTTGCGCACATAGAGCATGTTTTTATGAGAACATTGCAAAAGAATGCTCTGGACAATCTGGGGAAGTCGCATATGAGCTTATGGTCATCGTTCACAATGTTATGTTTCAGCTAGAGGAAGATAAACCCCTGTTGAGCAGTGGTGTGACAAGTTGTTTAAAGACCTGTGGAGGGAGTTGGATTGTTCTTTGGGGCCCAGACTAATTATCCAACAGTAGCTGACCTCATTAATGTTATTGTAACTGAATATGTTCAAATGCTCCAATATCTTTGCCACAAAAAAGTAGAAGCGTTTAAAAGAAAAGTAGAGGGGCAGCAAAAGGCAAATGAATGTCCTGGATTTCAGAAGAAACACTGGAAAACAGGTGTCCATAAACCTTTGGCCATATATTGTCTCTAAACGAAAAATACAAACACAGTGTGTGGTGCTTTTGCCTTTTTGTACCTTGGAGTTTATAATAAAGGACTCATCAAGAGTCCATTTGGAATCTGGAAATGACAACACAAGTTCTTTTATCTCTGGAGCAAACGGGAGAGTCTCTGTTGGTTATGCAGTTTTCTGAGTGAATATTTCAACAAAATAGGTTAAAGCCTGAAATTGTTGTTGCTCCACTGCAAATGTCAGTATACTTCAAAGGACTGGAGGCAGCCTGATAGAGGCAGCATAATGGCTCTGTTAAGGATCAAACCTGGCAGACAGCTTCAGCACATCCAATTACTGTGTGAACAGTCCTTTCCAGCACTGTTCATGCTTACAGTCCACTGCTGGCTGGTTAACTCCTCATTTTACTCCATTAATACTATAGTTTATGTAAGTCAGTATGTATGAAAATGAGATCAAATGAAGCAGAGAGTGGCTGACTAAAATAAGTTGCATGCTTTAACTGTGAACTGCATTTGTAGAAACAGATTGACATACAGTTTAATCACGTTCCATATGGTGTAACATGGTACACTCGATCAGACAAGAAACAGAAGCTCAGTCTGCTGAAAAGAGGACAGCCTTGCCCTGAAGCACCACTGCCCTGCATGTTGCAGTGTTCTCCCTGCTCCCACACAAAGTTTGCCCAAGGAAGGGCTTGTTCATTAGTCCATTAGTGACATCAGGTGGGAGCAGGGGAAACCTTATGTTCAGCGCAACGGCCTTCCCGGCCTTCCAAAGACAGAGAGGATTTCACTGCATTAGGATACCTGTGGATGATTTAAAGCATTCTTTTACAGCATGGGTGAAACTACTTCAGTCTCTGCTCTCTTGTGCATACTTAGCCTGTGCAGAATGGCTTCAACATGGATATGCAGAAATTGCATGGATATAGAACATCATTAGATCATGCCCCAGAATTATTCACAAAAATAAAAGGAGCTCAAGGGAGGGGTTTCATCTCCTGCTTGCATTCCCCCAGATGTTCACATTAACCTAGTAGAGACGCACTTACGGAGCTGGCATACGCATGATGGGCTGATGATTTGGTGTACATTACGAGTACCACATCTGCTGTGCTCGGAGAACTAATCATGATAATTGGGCAGCTGTTATTTACATCAGCGTGCCTTCCAGCATTTGTCTCTGTGCAAGTACAGCCGAGAAGAAATCAGCCATTGTGAAAATTATTTGTGGGTTATGTGTGAGTTCTAAAAAAGCAACGTGAAGTCGAAACAGCTTTAGGCAAATGAAAATTTCTGACTTCAGTATATATATAATCACTTAATTAAGGTCTTGTATTTGGGATTTTCAAAATTTGGATTAACCATTTGAGATTGTTTTATATTTTTTCTATGATTTACATGACCAAAGTTTTCAAGAAGCCAAGCTCTTGTACCAAGTATCATGAATAATGTTCCCAAACATAAAAGTTTACTTTATACTTTTACTTTGCAGTAACACACCAACAAACAGACTGACCTACACTAAGCAACCACCGACACACAAGCTAACCCATATACACATAAAACAGAATCACAACAAAACTGCGGAGTACAGTAACTACATCCCTGCCATGGAAACCCAATAAATTGTAGACGAATATCAGTTAGAGGAAAAAGAGCTCAAAGCAATCATCTGCTGAAAGATCATGGCTGAAGATTATTTAAAGGCAGTCCTCTTTATGTACACATTTCATCTCTCATTCCACGTCTAAATAAACGGGACTTCTTAGAAAGGCAGAAACAACAGAGGGAAACTTAAAAGCTTCAAGCTGCTGTGGCTTATGTTGTGTGTCACACTTCATAAGAAATTCATGCCTTGTCTTCAGGAAGATTTGAAGGGCTCCTGTATTTTATTTCCCTTTCACTTTTTTTTCTGAATGAAAGTATTTAAAATGTTCTCATTTTGAAGAAATGCAGGTTGTGAAGTATTAAGTCTGAAAGAAGAATGCTTGTGCCAGCAGCACTCAGTGTTCTCTTCAGCTTCCTCTGGTATGGGTCAAGAGATTGGGAGTTCTAAACCAGTGTTAAACAACACTGATCCATGTGTTAGTATTATAGTTTAGGAACCATGGTAAAATAGTAGTACCGTGGTGCAGACCCAAAAGTGATATACATTGGTAATGCTTCAAAATACCTTATGCAAGTGCCAGATGTGCAAGGTTTTCTATATTCATATGTATGCAAGAATAGCAGATGCACATAAGCAAATAAGGAAACTGCCATCTCAGCAGGTTAGATTAAAACCATTTTAGGTGGATTCTCCTAATGTCTAAATGAAAAAATACCAAAACAATGGGCCATTTTGCTATTATGTTTATGTGATACACAAGCAGGAAAACAGGTTTAATTGGTTGTGCTTGGATCTTTGTATCTCATTCAAGCAAGCATGTTTCCTGGTGAATGATGGGAAGATAATTAAAAAGTAGATCAAGCTCATCATGAATCTCCCTTAGGTCATTATCGTTTTAATTAATAATACATGCAAATATGTCAAATGCTTCAAGCAGAGCCCTGCTCGTTTACCTAAGCTTTGCGTCTCGTTATTCGCTTTCGATGGGCATCGTCAGTTTGGTGTGCATGGGCACACGTATTTCTGAGTCAGTCCTACTAATAAAAATGCCATAACATATCTGCCCAGTCGACAGGCTTTAGCTGATAAAAACTAAACTTTTAAGATTGGTGTGTGCTGCTGGTGTCTCTATAACTGATGGTTATTTTCCAATGGACTGGACTCCCACACAGGCGAAATCACACAGCGTATGATGAATGTAACACTCTCACAATAGTTCATAGAAAGGTGATACACAAGCTCAGTTCGGGAATCCAGTTTAGGGAGATGATGGAGGGGAGCAATGCCCAACTGTAAAACTCATTTGAAGCTCACTGTGTGCTCAGGCAATGTCTATCAGCCTCTGAGCCTGAGATTTTCTCGGCCTCTCTGAGGGACATATCTTCACTTAATAAGTCTTCCAGGCTCCAAGTAGCTCCGCACTCAAAAACAGCAGCAACTTACTAGTGACCTTTGAGAGTGAGATTCTCGTCAAAGGCCAGGAAACAGTGTACTGTATTAGACACTCTTATGCACAGTAAAGGGGTCAGGCCTGTGCTCTACCTCCGGAAGCTTGGCTGTGCTCAATGAGCCGCTTGTTCCATCATTTATTAATCCAACTCATGATTCTTTTAAAAGACTGCGAGGCTTTGTTTAAAAAAGATGCGCCATTGATGGCTTTAAATATGCACTTTATTTTTCTAAAAGACATGAGCTTAATTAAGACATTCATGGCATATGAAACACAGCTAAGGGTAAATCAGGATTAATGAAGTAAGAAGGCCCTTAAGCAGTGCTATTATACTGTGAGTAATGTCGTGTTGCTTTTTTCTTTCCCCAAGTGATCTACTTTATTCCCTACAGCCTTTCTGTATGTCAAAAAAAGAGTTCAGGTTTACATCACTGTTTGGCAATTCCTCTGTTTAATCATATTCACTCAGCCTAGCAATTAACAGATGAGTTAAACCAGGTATGCCAGCCACTGGTAATCCAGGACTAGTTGTGCACTCCTGACCTAACGGAAAGAAAATAAAGAGGAACATTCTTTTGTTATTTTAAAAAAGCCTCAATCGATCATTGTTTCAAGTAGGAGAGACAAAAATGTGAACAGACTGTTTGTGGAATAGGAGCACTTTCACCATCATACCTCCAGTAGAATGGAGCTACAAATACATCAAGTTGAAAATGTTAGCAGAAAACAGCAGCAGCTTAGGTATTAAACCATTAGGCATCGTGCACAGAAACTTCTGCTCTTTCTGCAGTTTCCCCAAGTGAAACAACTTCCAATCGTCCTGGCATCCTCTGTGCTGTTTGGCCTGCTTCATGGCAAGGAGTTTTCATCTCCCTTATAAATTATTAAGCTTCATTCAGTTTGGACTCATTGCACTGCTCTTAGGAGATTTAATTGAAGTTTATGTACACATGGTGGGAAGGCCTATGAGCATGTGCAAAAACGTTAATTCAGCCTTCCACTACATTTTAAATTCTGTCTGCAGCCAGTGCGCCTTTAATGAGCCTCTGCCAGTTAAAATCAAACCGGGACTGTAAACACATTTTAGGTCTGTGGATCTGAGTCTTATATTCTTTTGACACATAAAATAAAGATGATAGATGTGAGTCTCTAATTTCAGAGAGCAAAAGCAGTAACCATTATTAGACAAGCATTCAGGCTTTTCTGTGCAACACAGCTGTGATATGCAAACAAATTAGCAGCTCTCAGGGCCACACTCACCCAGAGCTGAAATTTTACTGTAATGTCAGCAGAGAATTACATTTTCATCCTGACTGAAGGGCTATGCAATATATAATCATATGTAAATTGTTGCTGCGCTGTTTATTCTCATACATCAGTGCCATTACAAGAGATCGATTTGACCAAAACAAACATGTTCTGTGTAGTTACAAGCTTTCATTCAACTAATGCTATACTGCAAATATGGCAAGAACTTTGCATGTATTGGCAGATACCAATATCTGAGAGTAAAACAGCAACAATACAAGCTAGCAGAATGTTGAATGATGTAACTACCTGTAATGGTATGTTAATTAACATGACCCGAAAAAGTTAACAAACACCTTACATATTTTGGATGGCCAAGAATAAAGAACCTCTTACGTCTTATCAACACCTGTGTAATAATTAGATTATAAAAGTTTCTAATGTTAATATTTGACAGCTGTATTACTGTGATTGTGTTTTTGGTGCTGAAAGACCTTAAAATGATCCACAATCCACAACAGTACTTACTAGGTCTTAGCCTAAATTGTGAAGTGAGTAGAGATAGGTCACAAATACCTAAGTAATGTTATTAGTATACTTTTCATTTGCAATGAGCTTAGGTCAGAGAGGAGCAGCGAGCAGCCCCTTCCCACTAGGTGAAGACTGCTGCACAGAGAACGACATATATGTGCAAATGAAGTGCCATCTGGTGGTCTCTAAGAAGTTATCAGGAAATCTAATCAGAAAAAATATATGAATCACTCACAAATGGGCCTGAAAATGCTTGAAATGCTTAATCTGAAAGCTAATTATTATTATTATGCACACAATAATTGCATGCATCATAAATGCATTTTCCTTAAGCATGGCAAAATAATGGATTCCACCCTCAGAATCAGAGGTCTGCATTTAGTGTAATATATGCTCCTACATGCCCACTTCATTCCAAGAGAGACTGGCTAATTAGTTGATTAGGCATGTTAGGAAGCCTGAAGTACCAAGACTCAGAACCACCAAGCGTAGATCATATTACAACATTTATAATCAGGAAAGGTCCGGCATATTCTAGTATTTTAGCCTAAATGACAGTAGAATCACAACAGTAGAATTATACGGTAAATCTCAATGTTTGTCACACTCAAATTCATCTTCTGAATCCGAGTCCTAAAGGGTCATTATGCCTCACTGGGAGAATGTTTTATAATCTCTAAAGTTTGAGGCCCAAAGACTATAATGGTCATCCCTCAGCAGAGCAGAACCAGGCATCTAAGCTAATTGCAAATATTTACAGGGCAGTGTAGCACTGATTGCTCTGGCATGGCAAACAGCCGTCTCATTCCAGCGGGTCTGTGCCAGCCTCGGCTCCTCAGATTAATGAGCCTGGACCAAGAGGGAGCGATGACCAAGCATTTCATTACAGGCTCCCAACAAAAGCACATTCAGCACAGCCACACATCCCTGCTGTCAGACAACCGCACAACTGCAAATAAGGAACGACTCTATGTGATGGAGCTACCCTTCGAAACTAAACTCAAATGAACCATGGACTTAATGTGGGCGTACACTATATAAATCCAAACACACAGCTTGGTTTAAATAAGCTTTATTAAGGAACTGATTGGGTTGTTTGAAGAGCCATCAATGGAGTAATGGGAGACCTGCAGGGAACAAAGAAACTGATTAAAATGCATTGTAACTAACATAAGCAGGTTTTAATCAAAATGGTAAATGGGGAGAGGCTTGCAAAGCAATGTAACTGTGTATCGTAACTATATTACTTGTGAGAAAAAATGGTAGGTAATTTAACCTGAAAGAAAGCAATGTATTCACCTGTGATGGCTTTCCCAGAGAGAAAGGCCTCATGTCTTCAGTCAGGGAATAGTCTGGTATCTGGTGGGCTTGGATAGGGAAATTTCCCTCACAAAAAAACACAAAGTCTCTTAAAGGACTATGTAACTGAAGTAATTTACAACTTCTCTTCCACTTCCCCCACAAGTCTCTCATCCCAGTAGTCCAACACACTCTATAACAGTCAATTATATTTAAACTAATGGCAGGTTTTGTTATTCTTCGCATTATAAGTTTTCTTTGAATTTTGTCTGTAAGGCATTCCATTAGTGTTTTAAAAAGATGTTAATTACAGTTGTTGTATAATTTTATAAAATTGTATTTTTTCCTATCTAGTAGACAACTAATTTAAATATTCTAGTAGCAAACCTTTGTTGATCACAAAAAAAATATCTTAATGGATGTTTTTATTAGTACATGACACTAAGACTTCCTCTTACTCTTCTTTTAGCTTTTCCAGGCTGGTTCCAGCTTGGCTCTGGCCCTAGAACCTCCCACACTGTATCACCTGAACTTGTCTCTTGACCTATTAGGACTTCTATATATACTCACTCTAGTCGCTGTATTTCTACTGTGCGTGTTCTGATTATTTTCTTAGTTTGAGCTTTGGAGTTTTGTTTTCTGTCTTTTCTGGGTAAAAGTATGAAAACTCAACTCAAATCAGTGCATTAAAATTATGTACCTATTAGTTGTAATATTTTTACAGCCCAATCTAGGATGTGATTTAGACCAATAAAAGATCATTGTAAAACTGTCTTTTCAAGACTGGAATTCAAGCTGAGGGTAAAAGAGAAGAAGAAAACCCACAAATTCTACTTTGTAGCCACCAATGATAGCCGGCAGACCTGAGGTGTAAACAAGTCAGTATCGATAGCCAAAAATGTCTTTAAAAAACAGCTTCTAACCTCCATCTGCTCAGGGGTGGGTAAGCATGGTTGACCTGCCTCAGGCTCTAGAAATCTACCATCTGAGACATGTGTTTAAAAAGAAATAGTCTGGTTTACTAAGCAAATATATAAACCTCCAAAAGAAAGATTACCTGACAAAATGGAGAGGAAGAAGGGAATGTGTGAGTAACATGAGAGTATAGGTCAGAGAGAAAAGAGAATGGTGCATGACAAGAAAGCAGTTTGTGGCTCCTGCAGGGTATTCTCCCTTCTGTGGAGCATTAGGAGAGGAGTGAGAGCAGAGTGATTGAAAGCACTGAGACTGGCTGTGGCGCACAGGTGCTGCTGACAGATGGAGTGAATATGTTGTATGCAGCAGGGGAGCCCCTTAAATCGATGGAGATGCATGGATGCCTTGTGCAGACGTGTTCCCCACAGTGATTTAGAACTCCGTCTTTGGTGATTGGGGTAGTCCATGGCGATTTCACCTTATAAAGCTAGGCATGGTGCTGAGATTCAGAAAGAGAATACTGTGCAAAATAAGACTCACTAGATCTATAACTTTATGACTTAAGGGGCTTTTTCGTTAATGTAAACATTTTTCTGAACAAATTATTAAAGAAATCAGCATTTATAGAATGTCCCAAAACTTTTAAGCAGCCATCCATGAAGTCCTGTTTCACTGGGAGATAAATATGAGGTGATAATAATAAGCAAAGGCCAAATTCGCTTAGTCGTTCTCCAAAATGGGGAAATTTTAAAAACACCCAAATGAAATAAGACAATCTTCATAAATCATTATAAAAAACTGCTGCATATCTTAAATTGCCCATATCCACTTTTAGGAGATAATAAAAAAGTTTAGTACTTTAATTAGAAAGAGTGTACTTAAATTTATTTTGCCCTCATGCGCAGGAAGGGGGGGATTAGAAGCAAATGCAAAGCAGGGTCGCCGCTTGGGGCTCGTACGTTTCCCAAAAATATTAGACACCAACTCCAAGAGAAAAAATTGTGAATTTGGTGATTACACTGAAAATACTTTATGCATACTATTACACGTTCATTTGTTGAGGACTTTTTTCTCCAAAGACCAGGGAACCTTGTTAGGATACATGGCAACTTAATATCCTCAAGGAGCAGGGGATTTTAAATGAAAAAACACAAATATACAGAAAACGCATCAATGAGAACCATGCTAACCATGCTAACCATGCTAACCTAAACCTCTTTGGAAAATGTGGGATGAACTGAAGAGGAGAACCTGGAGGGATACTCTTAGAGTCATTCCTTTGAATTCTCCAATCTCTCCAATCAGAAAGAGACTTGTTGTGGTTAGATTTGTAAACAGAGACTGTGCAATGTACTAAATTCAGGGGTGACATTACTGTGTTGCATGGTTTTGTAAAACATATATACATATTGTTGTGGGCAAGGGTTAATTATTTGACAAAATATACTTTATTTAAAGGCCAGATAGGTCACATTTTCAGTGAGAGTTGCAACAATTAACAATTGTTTCATGGTTTTTACCCATCTTATTCAAAGCTGCCAAAATGTATGGAGTTGACAGTTAGTGCAGATCACCACCCCTATTCATCAGAGATGATACACAATTCAAACTGGGCCAAACACAAAAAGAACAATGCTCATTTTTCTGCTGTCTGCCCACACAGACAATATAATAGGTTCCTGCTATTCCAGGAAGGGACTGTAGGTTCCTTCATATTAGGCTGAATTTAGGCTTGAATGATGGAGCAAGCTTGGAAAGACATGTCCCTGATTTCCTCTGTAGACACTCTTAGCCCACTCATGGGCCTGAGCCTGAGCCCAGCTGCAGTGCACCACTGCGTGGGCTTCTGTCTACAACCAGGTCCACACAAACACCAGAGAGGAATCCAGCCAGTCTGTCTGGGTTTATATGGCTGTACAGTCTTTCCAGAAAACCAGAATCATCTGAGCATCACTATATCACTATATTACAGGACCATATTCTGCACTAATATATATAACTTATAATATATAATATATATATTATTTTTTAAACATTTTGCTTCAAAAACCAGGCCAGACTGAAACACTAATAACTTCAATGTAAAAGGGAGGGTTTAATTTCGGTAGGCTGCATAGACAGGTAAATGGGTTTTTATGATGTGACAAAAATGGTTGAATTCAAAACAGGCAGCATTTTGGGGTTTTTTGCATCTTAGATTTCACCTAATTACAAAATAGTATGCAAAGTAAATACAGGTTGTGTGAAAACAAGAGAAAACAAAGAGAAATGACTCACTTCTTTTGTGTTTTGGGGACTGATGATTTTGGGCTTTTAAATGACAAAAAAATGTAATAATTTCCCAGGGTTTTTTCTGTGCTCCACGGGTCAGACACTATTTAAAAATTTGAAAAAGAAATTTCCAGGCTGATGTTAAATACTCGTGTCCATTAATGAGAGTTAATAGTTCTTAAGCACAAGCTAAAGTGTGCTACGCATTTTTGCCGGGTATGCAGAACTTTTCCAGGCACACTACCAGTCAAAAGTTTGGACACACTTTCCCATTCAATGTTTTATTCTGTTTTTTATTATTTTCTACACTGTATATTCATATTGAAAACACACAATATGTATTATTCAGTAAACAAAAAAGAGTTAAACAAACCTGAATATGCTTAGTAATAAGGTAATGATGGACTGTTGTTTCTTTTTACTTAGTTAAGTGGTTCTTGCCATAATGTGGAGTAGAACCGTAGTCAAAAATATTACTAACTGTGTACCACCAACCCTCAAGACAGATGGTCCCAAACACATAAAGAAGGCAAGAAATTCTACTAATGAACTCTTGACGAAGAACACCTTCCAGGTTGATTCCTCATGAATCAAATTGAAAAAATACCAAGAATGTGCAAAGCTGTCATCAGAGCAATAGGTGACGTTTTCAATATTAAACTACAATGAAACCAGTAATAAAAACAAAGGAAACTGCTGAATGAAAAGCGGTGTCCAAACATTTGACTGCTAGTGTATGTAGAAGAAGTAAAGACTCACTGTGACGACTACCTCGTCCTCGTCCCGTAGATCCCGTTCCCCGTCTCCTGAGTATTAGTTTCCCTTTTTTTCTTTATGTTCTGTTTCCCCGTGTTCTCCGTTCGTCCCTATACTTTTGTCCACCTTATTTTTTTCCCTCTGATCCCTACCTAGTGTGTCTGCTTTGTGTCGCGTCCCTTAGATTAGTTCCACCTGTCCCTCGTTTCCCCTCAGTCCACCTGTGTCTTGTCTGCATCCCCTATTTAAGCACCAGCCGATCCCGTATTCATTGACTCTGTATTTGTTCACCTCATGTATCTAGTTGTCTTGTCTGCTCTATCTAATGATTGTTTATTCTATTTACTTTGAAGGTCCGTGTTCCTCCCGTTTTGCCCTAAGCCGGTGTACCCTCCGGTATCCCCGGCCTTCGTCCTCGTTTCCCGCCCTGTATCGAGCTCGGCGTAAGCTCCAGCCGGAGATCCTGTTATTTCTTTTGTTCGTTTGAGGAGCACGGGCCTGGAATTCCCGTTTGGAGACTTGGTTTCCTTTTTGAGTTTTGTTTATTCCGAGTTGGGGCTAGTGTTTTTCTGTTTTATGATTTCTCTGTTTGTATACCACATTAAATCCAACAATATCTACTGTGCGCGTCCTCCCCTTTTCCTTCTCCTGTAGCTCAAACCGTGACACCCACATGCATTTTTTCAGCTTTCTGCTGAGTGTATAAAATTTCATATGCCTGTCAAAGCAAATATCCCACAGTGAAATGAATCAAGCTCAATTTTCAGCTGTCCTGCTATAAGTACCACAACAAACAGCGGGAACCGAAGATGCTGCATCCTTATAGGTTGAACACACAAGAGCACACTAGTGGCTGGATGATATCTGATGCTTTGTCAGTGCTTTTGGAACACATGTGCCCATATGTGACAATCCAACAATTTGTTGCATAATATTCCTGGAACACATATCAAACATAAACTCTAATCCATTTGCTCTTAAAACTCCCAGCCACTTTTAAATGAGCTGCGCTACATTTTTTCCACAAACAGACAGAGAGGAGAAAGATAATTTCACACTTGTTCCTGGGTGATGAGCCTAGTAGCTCAGAGAAGAACAATTATGACATTATTGCAGCACTCTTTAGTAATAATGAGTCACTGATTAAACAGCCTTCCTACCATTCAAGTGAAAATCACATCTTCAATAACTTCTGCCACAGCCAGTTTAATCTACTGTGATCTTTTCATTAATTCCTGGGTTTTTTTTATTCAGTAATGCAGGAAATTTTTGTCTCATGTGAATGTTCAAGATAAGTTCAAAATATGCTCCACTTGCTGAGAGCTCTCCTCAGAACCTATAACTCTGAGGAGTTTTTGGACTGAAACAGGTAATGAGTTAACAGCACTGCCCTTGTGAATGCTGTCAGTTTAATTTCAGAGATGTTTTATGTTAAAGTCAGCAGCGATCTGCCATCTGTGTCTTACCTCCACACCAAAATATGTGTAGAATTCACGGCGATGTGCTTCTGGTGGCATTTTGTCTTGGGTACCTGAAAAAAAATCAATATTTTTTGCATTGAGAAATGTACGAGGGTGGGCCACTAGATGGAGCCTGTTACCAAAGTTTGAGTGCTCGGATTTTCTACCATGCCATCACCCTTCTGAGCTTCACTGTGTTATCATCACTCTTGGAATCTCTGCTGCACTGTATTTTATATGTGCAAGTTATTATGCAGATTATAGAGTGAAGGGGTATGGGTAAGTATTTGTGCAACACAAACCCCACTAGGTTGGCATTTAATTCTGTAGAATTTTAAAACAACTCCAGTTGACCAAAGTGCTTTACTTTCAGTGTATATATATACCTATCTATATATCTATATATATCT
>JBBMFX010000007.1:10496082-10511334 GCA_037832545.1 Rhabdalestes septentrionalis | reverse complement strand
TTTTTATCCAGTTTCGTGCCGTTATGCAGCCGTCTGTCAGAGGATCTCTGCAGTACATTCCCTTGCACAGCAACAGCAAAAATAGACAGCACTAACACTTCTATAAGGAGCATGTAAACTCCCCTGCGCACCTTCTGAAAGGTATACAGCACATTTTTTATTTATGCCCATGCAACATTTGAGCAGCAAAGTCTTGTGATTTCTGGTGGGCTGGGTTACGCTAGGCTATTATTTTGGATTTATGCGAGCTGAGGGCTTGCAGGTCACTCAGGCAGAAATGTGGTTATGCATTTACATTCTTTTGGAGTTCTCGAGGCATATTAGTCTGTTTTTGGGGAAATGACGGAATGGCTAAAAAGACTCCACTGCTAATATGTTGGGTGCAGTGTTCTCTGTAATCTAGCAGTGATTGGAAAGAAGAGCAAATGTCAACAGCCGACTGCACTAATGAGGCAGCAGTAAGCTGCTATTTTTAAATGAAATTCTGAAATGCAGATTTGTAAAACCCTGCCCATATTTTCATTATGTGCTTACAGAGCAAGCTGTTACAAGGATTTATGTAGAATCACAAGGCATGTTCTAAACATGAAAATCAAAGCATGATCAAATTTTTATTCTGAATACTCAAATTTACATGTCCAGCAACAAATAGTAGTATTATACATAGTAACCTAATAGCCTGAGTAGCACAAAAAAATGGTTTATTACAATCATTACTCGAGAACATTCATTCTTTATGGTGTGGGATATAGTTTCATAAACACATTCAGTCAATCCGATCATAAATCAATCATATCAAAGAAAAGCTTTCCTGTCTTATTTTGCTCAGCTCATCTTTCTAAAGTCTGTTTACCTAACAGGCCAGATTTAGTGTCAGGGAGGAAGTGACTACAGGCTCTGGGGACTCCTGTGGCTTTGCCAATTGTCACAGTGTAGAGGAGAGACTGTGTGGCCGTTGTTGCCGGGCCTAAATCAGTCAGATGGAGCTGTGTGCTGTGATCTGCTTGCTCTCTGGGCTCACGTTCAACTCTCAGTGTGGTACATCATCAAGCCAATGTTCAGGCCATATCCTTAGCACTTCACCCGCCAGGCCAGCGTGCAGAGCAACACTCACATCAAACACACAGTCCTGCCGGGATTTAAACTCCTCACCCAATGATTAAGGCAGTCTAGTCTATATGGACACAGAAGCTCCAGCTGCCGTGTCTATATGGTCTACTGAGGCAATATTCAGCATAACTACTGCCAGAGATACGTGTTGCTGTGTGGAAATTAGTGATGCTCCGATCGATCGACCGAAGATCAGTATCGGCCAATAATCACATTTTATGACTGATCGGTACTCTTTAAACTTGGCCGATCTTAGGAACCGTTCACAATTGATGACGTCAGTGCGTGAGGATGTACACGATGAGTGATTGTCATTGCCGGTGTTAAAATATTCACTATACAATAAATACTTGTTTGTGATTATTATGTACTCTGTTAAAACAAGTTACATTAGATATATTACTGTAAAGCCAAATCATTAGTTTGACACAGAATAGGACACAAACAATACCCAGAAATAGGGCTGAGCTAAACCAAAACAAATCCAGGAGACATAGAACAAGAACGCGGCAGAAAGATAAGCAGAATAGGAATGTGGCTGGAACGAGAGAAAGACAGACAAAACGAGAACGTCACTGAGACAAAGAGAAAGCGGACTAAAACAGGAACGCGACCGATACGGGGGATAACTGACCAAGACAGACTCAAGGGACAACGGGATCGACTGGGGTTTAAATAAGGAAACCAAACGACACACAGGTGAGACGCGAAGGAAACGTAATGGATGGGACGCGATACAAATGGAGTAGACACACTAGGTAGGGAAAGAGGGAGACAACATAGGGTGGACAGAAGTAAAGGGGCGAACGGGAAGATATGGGGAGAACGAAAGTGGGAAATTAATAGTCAGGGGACAAGGGTCGGGGACGACGGGATGAGGACGGGGACGAGGACGAGGTGGCCGTCACATCGACTGATCACCTAGACAAAAAAACGGTTCTTTAAAAGGTTATTTTCCTGATGCCAGATCTGGACAATCTAAAAGGCTCATATTAAGGTTCCACTAATTTATCAGAACTGGTGGAAATCCTACCAATAAATCATATTTTAAATGTAATATGATTTCTTATTGTTTCTTAGTGTGCTCATTACAATACGGTAATAGATTTTGTAACAACAAAGTATAGCATACTTGGAAAAGTATATTGTGACATAAATAATCACTACAATAACTTTTCATCATGTTCCACACCTATAGAAATCACCTATAGAAATGAACAGTGGAAGGGATAACTTATCATCACACACACAGGATAGTATTTTATTCCTGTTTGACCTCTTCACTGTGAGGAATGTTTTAAGGTCAGGTTTTAAAATAATGTCTGGAAGTTCATCACAAGTGGCTTGTCTGTTTGAATATAGGAAATCTAATAACTCAGACATCATTGACATGCTCAAATCATTCAGAAAGGCACTGTTTAAAATTCTAATCTGGTTTCTGTTTTGACCTTATAAACATGTATTTTATTGTTGATCAAATGGAATAGTGCTTATTTAAAAAATGATCTGAATTTTACCTCCTTTACAGTGGTTGTAATACTGATGACAACATCTTCATGTATTCAAAACATGGTCTAGCATAGTCTTGTGTATGTACCTGGGATGCCAGAGCAAACAGGCTGGAAGAACAGGGACAGATTTAGGGCAGTTGGACGGATGATGTATATTTGACACTTAGTGGCAGGCCATGAATACATTAATACCAACAGCAGAACATTAATACAGAAATGTGCAGTGATTAAATCTCATAGTCATACCCCATGCACATTTGCAAGAAAGAAGTTCTGATTAAATGATGAGTCATGCGAAATGTGAATTTAGAATCTGCCCTTAGTTGGGAACATGGTGAAAGCAGTGCTTACATAGCAGAGGCATCTCATACCACTGGGACCAGTGCCCTTTATGCGAGTTTTTGTGACTAGTTGTTAAAAGACATTTCCACAGTATCTGCATAATTCATTGGTTGAGATGTAAACAAGGTCATTGAGAGTGTTTGGATGTGAAGTACTGGATTGTAGAGAAACTCAACAACTCTTTCTAGTGATGAATTGGAACCATGATGGAATTTTAGTTATTTGTGGTGTCCATAATTAAAATCTAGCAATTTTTGTTGTCCAAACTGGCCAGTCAGACTATATTTTTCCTCTGCTCTTTTTATATTGCTGATTATGATACAATAGTGATGAATCTGAACAACTGTTCCGTTCTGTTCCCTGTGGGAACAGAATCTGAACAACTCTGTTCCCAAAACTGCCCTGAATGTGCCTCAGTGCCATAAATAAATGTAAAAAATAAGTGTTGGGGCCCCAGAGCCCAGTGTGTCCTTTAATTCTTTCTTTCAGGGTGGATGGTAAGCCAACCATGGACTAAAGAATGCTAAAGGAATTTGATTGCTGACTTTTACAAACACCCAGTGTTGTTGTTTATTGTCACATAATAAAAAGGTAAATGAAAAATCAAGCTTCAATAACAGCCTGGTCCAGGGGTACAACACTGTATTTGAATGAAAACGTTCCAAATGCTATTAATGTTTGCAGAAAAACTGTATTTCTTTATTATTTTATGTGCCTCTCTACCTAGCCTATTTAATAGTAAGGGAAACACTGAAAGCTTCTTGTGTTACTATTGTAAAACAACATCTCGTGCACATGGCAACTTATTTGTAATTTTTTCATGTAATGATTTCCTTTGAGGTAGGTTTCTGAGGTATTATATTGTTAGATACTTTATTCCTGCCACTACACTTGTAAAAAATTTCATCCGATTAAAACAATTTTTTTGTACCCTTACAATTAAAACTGACAGAAATTTTAAAAAGTGGCCTCATTCTCCTGCTAGTTATCATACTCTGTCTAAAAACTGTCCTCATTTTCCTTTGGTTCTATTGATGGACTCCTAATACAGTTTATTATGTTTCAGAATAAGTCTAATATTGTTAAGGGATCAATTCTTGAAAATTAGAAATTATTAATACTGAAAGAATGTTGATTTAACAGTCAAAACAAAACTTTCTCCTTCAGAATTGAGCTTGCCTTTATTCCCGGCTGTTGAACAAGTGCTGAATGAAAAGGGTCTCCTCAGCAGGAATGTAACAGAACAGAAAGAGCGGGAAGCTACGCGGAGGCATCCTCAAAGGGGTGTTTGATCGCTGCCTCTACTCTCTGCTGGCTTTCTGTAGTGACTCTGTGTCTTCTCTGTCTGCAGATAATGATCGGAGAGGGCATTTTATTCTGCTGTCTGTCCAGAGCTCAGAGTGGCACTGGAGCTGAGGCTGACATCAATGCAGCCGGCTGCAACTTCAACTCCTTTGTCCGCCGGGCTGTCAGGTTTGTGGGTAGGTTACTTAAACTCTGTTGTGGCTCAGTTTCCAAGAACATAGCTCTCATTTCTTTTGCTGTAATTCCTTTAAACTGGACATAGTGGCTGGATCTTCACACCTGACATTTAGGTGCTCGCAGGCATTAACTGAAATGTCTTTGTTTTGTAATAGGGGTTCATGTATTTGGCCTGTGTGCTACAGCTCTGATCACTAACATCATTCAACTGGCAACGGGTTATCCAGCACCTTACTTCCTAACAGTCTGTAAGCCAAACTACACCCATCTGAATACCTCCTGCGACGAGAGTTATTTCATCCTGGAAGATATCTGCTCTGGGTCTGACACCGCCATCATCAATGCCAGCAGGTAGGATATGGCATGAGGTTAGATCCAGTTTTGTGAGATGGTTACTTGAAGAGTTGTATACTTGTTAGAGAGACGACTAATCATGAGAACACACAAGAAGGTGCCATGTGGGGCAAAATCAGGTAAATGTTCCACTAATCCTCGATAATTATTAAGCGTAGTTGAACAAAAGATTTTAATTGAAATGTTTACTTTCAAGACCTGCATTTTTATTAGAATGTATCAAAATCAGAAGAACAATGTCTTCTCAAGCTAGCCATAATAATGTGAAATGAAAACCTGGTCATAGAGACAGGACTGCACCATGTTTTTGCTCTTGCTGAGTGTGATACCTGTTGTGTTGGTGACATGCTATGTCAACCGACTGACTGCTGTGGCATTTCATTACAGGCTTTTTGTGGGAATTGCACAAATACTGTATACCATACTTGTACAAAACATTCATTATAGAGCTTGCTGTGGTTACAGTCCTCCGGCTCAGAAAATGACTGCGTCATATGCTTCTTTGCAGAAATCACCTGTGCCTGTTTTTATGTGTCATGTTTGAAGCACTCTTTGATGATAGGCTGCAGAATATGTATGCAAAGTGCACTGGCTCATATAGTCAGGCAACAAAAATGCAGAAGCTGGCATGAAAATGGCCTAGATATTACCTCAACTGACAGAGTGTCAGAGTTTTCCCCAGACTGTGTGTTTGAAGGCAAGATTTTCAATGTTGGTCTTATGTCAGAAAGCTAAGAAGTTCAAGAGTTTTTACAGACAAGAGTGGGGCTATTCTGGAGTCTAAGAATAAGTGCTGTAGATTAAGAAGAGGCTTTTGATGTTTTCTTTAATGAGGCCAGTTTCTGTGGAGATGACAGCACTGTGCATCATCTTCCAGATGCTGTTTGGATTCTGTAAATAATGAAACAGTGGGGAATGTATCTACAGTTGAGTTTAGATACTCGGTACGGATACTCCACACTCACAAAGCACACAAGACGCCTGAATCAGCCACTTCAGCTAAATAGAACCTTTTTTGGAATTGATCATTTTGCAGAAGGAGCTGGTTGGCAATTTTTTGCCTCCCTTGATACTGATAGTCTGAAAAGTACATTATTTCCTCCTCCTTAAGCTGCAGGTTTATACAGCAGAAATGCTGAAATTCAGGCCATCTTTTCATAGAGCGCTTACAGGCAGATTGAATGTGTCTGCACAGATGTATCTGCATCTGTATCTGTGTGAGTGGGACTGCTCTGGTGTCCCACTCATGAGGCACATAACGAACAGCCTGAGCAGCTTTATTTATCCCCCAACCAGATCGAGGAAACAGACCATTAAATCCAGGCTGACATGGGAAACACGCAAAATGGCAGTAGCTGTAGGCACATGCAGTGCCTCTGTCACTGTCGCAGCTCAGTGAGATTTTTAATTCTAAATCAGATTTACTGTGCTGCAATATAGTTTTGCGATGCAGTGAGCGACAGAAGACATACATGCAGATTTTCCATTGTATTACCAAACATAAATCCCTTTTTTGTTGACTTGTAATTCACTCATGTATTGGATGTAATGCTTTGTTTAGGCCTTTCAAAATGCACACAGATAATAATTGCAATCTTTTTTTCATTGTGTTCGTACAAGCTTTAAGTGGTAATGAAAGGGCCTCTATTTTTCCATCAGAATTTGAAACGTTTTGCCACTTGTTACATTGATGTTACATTGAACATGGGTGTTGTTCACTGATCTTGGGATTAAAGGTTTTGTTCAGTACAGTTAGCTTTTTGACCATATGCATTGTTTTGAAAAAAATGTTTTCTTTCATAGATTAAGTTCACTTCTATATAATCCTGTCTGTTCCACTCATTTTCAGGAAATCCTTCCCTTCTCAACATGCCACATTAGCATCTTTTGCAGCCGTCTACATCTCAGTAAGTCACGTCAGTGCAGTGTCTGTTCTATGCTGCACTATCCACAATTTCCTGAATTCCACCTCCTACAACCTGCTGTACTCCATGTACAAAGCTTTGATGTATAAATCAAAAGAATATATTAACACTCAGTCCCATTGTTTTATAATAAAGCTTAAGGGGGCTGTTCATTAAACATTTAAGCTTTACAGCTCTTAAGGAATAAATCTTTGACAAAGAATCACAAAATGTGCTTTGCATAAAAAATAGAAATATAGCTTGATACCACGTAAAGTAGCATAGCATGCTCAGCCAGTGGCATCCTGATCCGTTTGTGTGTGTGAATAGCACACTGAGTACATGTACAGACACACGATCAGATAACTTCAGAACATCAGATTTTGGCCAAAAGTAGTTTTTGAATCATTTTTGTGTCACTCAGTAAACAATTTGTTTTCTAAATAAATGAAGTTGACCATTAACATTTCTTAACATATTGCCAATAAACTCACCAATGCCTTTCCACAATATTTTTTATACTGAGTCCATATTGACTGGTAAATATTTGTTTTGGACTCTGTATAGCCTCACATTACACAAAATGCAGTAATTTGTCAACATTTCATGGTTGAACCATTGAAATTTGTGTTTGGTGTTGACTGTTTTCTCATATGAGAAATACTGATCTAAAATCCAGGTCCCTTTATCGAATTTCTTGAAATGTGATGACTGCTTTATGTCTTATTTATACCGGATTAGTCAGATAACTGTTGACAATCTAAAGTCAACAACATTACAGTCTAAAAATGATGTCATATGGGTGTGCATGTACACACATTCACTGACTCACGCATCTTGGAGTAGTACCAATCACTGCATAAGGCTGGCGTCTACTCACAGTTTTAGAAACAATCATTACAGCGAAGAGTTCCCATTTCAGTTAGTTATTTAAACTTCTTAATTTTATCATTCATGTGTTTTGACTTATTGTGCTACATTCTGCTTATTGTTAATCATTAGAAAACTGTGCTGTGTTAATTCTGTGTCTGTTTGGTACTTAGTGTGATGATCTCTTTCACAGATGTATTTCAACAGCACTCTAACAGACTCGTCTAAGCTCCTGAAACCTCTGCTAGTCTTCTCCTTCATCATCAGTGCAATTATGTGTGGCCTGACACGTATCATTCAACACAAGAACCATGCCATCGATGTCTACTTGGGGTTCCTCCTTGGAGGGGGCATTGCTGTTTACTTGGTGAGCTATCTGGAATGAACCGGAACCCGTTAAGTGTTGTTTGCATCTCATAATCACTGTCAGAAATCTTATATGTTCATTATATTAGCTTTAATGGAAAGCAATGTGTTTGTCATGAAATAAAGTAATTTGCACTATTTATACTGTATTGTTCAGTCATCATGAAATGTTCCTGTGACTCGTTTGTGACTCATTTTTTTTGCCTCCCTGATTAGGGTCTATATGCTGTAGGCAATTTCCAAGCAAGTGAGGAGAAGCCTAGAAGTGAACCTCAGATTAGGGTTCCTGTGCGGTCTCTGACTGATCTGGGTCAGCGGGTTGGCCACCACCTCCCTGCTAAAAGCTGCAGCAGTAGCGATGGCCTCTCCTCCTCCCACTCAGAAGGCATCCTGCACCGTGGTGCACAGGCTCGGCAGACCAACTCCCTTACTAATCTGAAGAGATCCAGCGCAGACGTTGAGTTCATCTCTTCCTGCAACCCGGCGGCTAAGGAGAGCATGGTGTCCTTCAGCCACACTCTGCCCAGGATCAGCTCGCCTTCTATGGACGATGGCCGGCGCACAGCCACCATCCATTCCTCCATGGACTCCAGCCGATCCAAACAGCTGCTGTCACAGTGGAAGAGTAAGAATGAGAACCGAAAACTCTCCCTGCAGACCATGGAGAATGGGCCAGGCCAGCTCCCCCTCAGCAGCATGGAGACCCGCTCCAACTCGGAGCCGTCTGCGGTCGGCATTAATGGGGAGCTCCAGGGTCCTGCAGCACCATGCCTCAAACTGGCTACCGGAAGTACTACATTACCAAGCAATCCCAGCGGTATTGCAGGAGGCACTAGAGTTTCCCTCCAGTCCAGGCCGGGGTCCTCTCAGCTGGTTCACATCCCAGAGGAGACCCACGATTGTATAGGCACCTCACCTGGTGGTAATGTGCGGGACAAGTGGCTGAAGAGCATGGAGAAGAGCGGGGCAGCACCTGCAAGGACTAACGTCAATGGACAGCCACGAATCATGCAAGTCATTGCCATGTCCAAGCAGCAGGGCCTGCTACCCACTGGTTCCCCCAGCTCAGAGAGCAGCAGCCACACAAGCTCCACTGCTCCCCTGCACCGATACAAGAGTCTGACAGAGGAAACTGGGTCAGGGGCTGCCAGTCATGGTTCTACAGGGGCAATAGTGAGAGTAGAGGCGCACCCAGAGAATGGGCGTCCCCTGGTGCATGCACACTCCACCGACGGCAGCGCGTCCTGGACCTGGAAGTCTCAGAGCAGCTTCAGGCAGTCCTTCGAGCTTAACGATCTAAATCGAGACTCTGAAAGTTCTGAGTCTTTTAGGGACGGCTACAGCTCCACTGACAGAAAAAGGAGCAACTCCAACGCCCCAATCCCTGTCTCTGTGCCAACAGTCCCCACTCTCTCCACTGTCTCCTCTCTACCCAGCACATCGGGGGATCAACACCCTCATCAGACCATCTCCACCATCCGGGTCACCCCCATGGAGAGTTCCGAGAGTGGCCCCGAGAGCCGGGAGTCTACCCTGAGCAGGAAAAGCAAAAGCAATATGATTCTGATCCCCGAAAGAGGGAACAGCCCGAATAACACCAGAAACATTTTCTATAAGGGCACCTCCGCCACCCCAACTTTTAAAGAGTAGCCAGCCTTTAAGGCCTTTTCACTGTTTGTTACAAAATGTTTATAAATGGGGTGTGGTCAGATGTCGAGCCCCATGTGCATCACACTGTGGTATTTGCTGTATTTATCCAGGCACTGTTTTGTTGTTCTATTTTGCACTCTGGGTAGCCTACATCATTTTTGATGACTCCTACTGTTTCTTACCATGCATGAGATGTTTCACTGGTTAATGAAGTAGCCACAGTGACACAAAAGCACAAACCTAGAACTCTTTGGGGGCTATTAACCCTTGAGATAACAAGGAAATATATTGTAGCATATCAGATCATTCTTCTGTGTGACACACTGTGAACTAGTGCCAAATCTTAATTGAAACTCCGTAAGCATCTCATGTTTCACATTTTTAATAGTAATTTTTCAGTGATTATTGTAGCGCTTATTTTTTGTAATGTAAATATTCCCTGAAATTGGTGCTGCCCTAGAAACCTAAAAAAAAAAAGCTGTACATTAGTAGGAAAAATATTTTCCAAGCTGGATCTTGAAAACCAAGGCAAACAACACTGTATTTCTAGCCGTGCACTCTTCAGAAACCTGTGCTGTGAGAAGCTTTTAAAGACCATAAGTGCTTAGAACATCTCTGTAGCTACTGATATAGTCTCAAAGTACCATGAACTATATTATCCTACTTGCAATACAAAACATTTGTTCTTTTATTAAGCGGTGTGTTATTTCATCTGGACTTCATAATTAACTTATTTGATTTGCGTCTCTCACTCTCAGCAGCACATTTAGCTCCACTGTGCTGTACTGAATGATTTAGTGAGTAGTCTCTCACTCAGGTGAAAGAGGCAGCATTCATTAACTATGTTATGTTCCGTGGTAAATGAAAGTGTAAATGGGTCACCATTTTTCTTTAGTCTGCATCATTGACACACTCACTAAGCCCAGTCACAGCTCGGGCCCTGGCTGCTCTGTCCCATCCTTGTATATTTTGCACTCAAGTGGACAAAGTGAGGCAGAGTTTTGGGGGTTTAAGTATAAATGTCCTTATCCAATCCCTCCCTTCCCCCTTCATTTGCTAAATGTCTGTGGCTCTGATATTTCCATTATGCCACTTTCATCCTGGTTCTTGTGGGCTCAGTTTAACATTCGATATGTGTCTGGTGTTAAATCTTCAACCGCACTGGTGGTCTTTGTTCATCTAAAGTGTATGTTTACTTAGTATTTCAACATGCTCAATTTTAGAATGAGAAATGACGAAAAAGGTACCTATTTTTAGATTACCAAATGTGGTGCCATATGAAATATCAATGAAATAGAACCTAATGTTTATTTTGATAGACACGAAAATGAATAATTTTCTTTGACACTGATTTTGCTGTATGACTTTTTATAAAGTGTATATAAACGTGCCAAAGGGTATTTTAAAGGGAATAGTCTTGTGTTTTACTATAGTATTTCTATATCGGCCTGTATTCTTCTATACCACATATACTGTGTCCGCACAGCTAGAGCACCTGCATGATGATTTGATAACCAGCACACTTACTTTCTTCTCTTTTTTGCAAATGATACCTTAACTTAGCTCCAGGATGTGTCATTATTTACATGAAGTACTGGACATGAAGTAGTGTTTGACAATCTATGTTGACATGTTATTTTAAAGTAGATCCTTGTTAATTAGAGTAGCAACCTCAACACGGCAGATATGCATTTGAATAGTGTGTGTGCATCTGTTTTAAGAAACACATCGAGCATGCTGTGTTCTGAGGCAGTTGTAAGGTACTGCCCTGAAGTACTGTGTTTGTCTCTAGTCAGGAAAGTGCTGTCAGGTTCGCTGTGTATGGGAATGAACCAAGCTGTGTCTGTTTACACCAATTTGGCCCAAGGTTAATGCTTTCAGGCCTTTCTTTCAGTCACCCTCTGCATCAGCTGTGCCAGGTATACATATGGAATGGGAGAAAAATGGTGTGGTGTTTCAGTGTTTAAATAAATGTTGGTTTTGTTCTCCAGAACGAAGTCTTCCCCCTTTTCTGACTGATTTGGTGTCTAATTTGTGGCAATTCAAGTGTCCCAGTGTTGCATTAATGATGTTTTGCTGTCAGAATTTCTGGTCGTCTGTCAACAGATTACAACTAATGCTCTCAGACAAATATGTCTGACTATGGAGCAAGATGAAGATCGACTGCAGATGACTGCAAATGGAAGCTTTTTCTTACTAAAGTGACTATGTACTCTACTAGGTATTCTATGTATTCCCCATCTGTAAATTAGCCTGCTCAGGTAACACATCTCCCCTCCACAATCAGGCAGCTCCAGCTCTTCATAATCCAAGGAATACATTGAATTTAAAGAAACATTGTGGCACAAACACCCGCAAACCTCCACAAGAGTAAGAAAAGTGGGTCTTGTTAGCATTGCCATGTGTAATTACTTTCATTGGGTCCAAAGTAGGTCAGTGAATTGACCTAAATTGAATGAGAGCACTTCAAGCTACAGTAGTGTGTCTCTCTGAGGAGCAAATGCATTGAACTTGAATAAAGAGGGAGGGAAAAACGTCCAATGCTGCTGCTTCAGATCATACTGTACATGCTACACAAACAAACAGACAGCGGCAAGAGTGAATATTATTATGGGTATAGGGGCGGTCTACAGCAGTACGTGTGAGAATGGAGACTGTTAAAGCGAATAGCATCCCTTTCATTAGATTTGCCTAATGTTCACTGAAACAGCTGGTAACCTAAGCTGAAATGGATACCTACCTGACGTATTGTGGTAAGTTAGCATGAAACAGGATCCACACCTACACTACTGTAAGTTACGTTTGGCATTGCTCCGTGCTAATGGTGAAACTGATCATGACAAGCTTTAAAACTGACAAGGACCACGTTTGAAGTAATATAGAACAGTCAGAATTTAGAGTTCGGAAAATAATAAATAATTCGGTACATATTTACACCTAAGCAGAAATATCGGACAAACAATACCCAGTCCTCAAGGATTCCAGTTGTCATAATATCAGGAATAACTCGAGTAGTGATTCAAAATTCTTGGCTAATATGCTGTCCACAGTGTTGTCCTGCTTGATGTCCCATTATTGCCAAAGCTCCAGTTTCTGCTCCCAAAAGCCAAATTATGACTTATTGTAAAAGCAAATAAATATCCCCAAAGCGAACTGCTTTACACACAAAATGTCCTTAACCCCAAACTCAGTATCTTTAATGTGCAGACAGTGTTCAGTTTGCCACTAAACATAACAAAAGCAGAGCCCCCTAGAATTATCGATGCCCTTTCAAAGAAGGAGAGTAAAACGTAGTCGTATTAAAAACTGACACATGAGAGAAGACGTTTTAGATGTTTAAAATTGTTCATTAAAAAAAAGTCACAAATAAGTCCTTATAAAAAACTCATCAAATTAAAAAAAAAAGTTTCATAAAAGGTCTGTTTTCAATTACCGATAATTCCAGACTATACCGCGTTACTTTTTCCCCCAAAAATGAATCTGGCAGCTAATATTCATGTGCGGGTAATATATGTTGGTTTTTTTGGCACCAAAAACATTTTGCCTCGCAACCGGCCCCGTGGCCAGACATGGATTTGTGGCGGGACCTTTGGAAAGGCACAGATTTTACAGGCTCGTTTTGAGTTGATAGGTTTCATGCACATCTCAGACACATCTGTGACGAGTGTTTAGGCAGCCCAAACTCCCGGACCAATCCCGCACGCCTTGTATTCCCAGGGCGAGCCCGAGTGAGGCCAAGGTCGGGCACGGCCCGCTCATGACGAAGATAAGGAAGATGAAGAAGGCAATTTAAGACTTTTTCCGGGTAGGCTGCAGTATATATACCGTTACTGGTCGTTAGGAGATGGAATGTTGTTCGTGCATTGTTAAGTAAATAAAAGCAACATAATTTGTGTGTTACCGATTCATACGTGAGACACATGTGGCTTATAAACCAGTGTGGCTTGTACAATACAAAATGTATTTTCTTTCTAGAATTAGAGCATGCGGCTTTTAATCAGGTGCGCTCTATAGTCTGGAATTTACGGTAATTTGATCCATTTGATGACTTCACAGATTGATTAAGTGCCATTTTGTGATATTACCTACCTGCCACTATTTGTCAAAATGTTATCTTTTGATTTGTTGATGTAGAATACAGACACCATTGCTAAAGGCTGTTTAAAATGTGGACTAAGGTGTTATTTGAATTTTTTCACTGTAATGAAAAACAGTCTTTGCAGTCTCTGCTTTGCCAAAATCTACTAAAAGACCTTTTAAAGCAGTGTAAGCAAAAGTCAAGATAAAGGCAACGGACACAATGGTCATATCATTTTAAGCAGAATTTTTTCAAGCAACTGCTGAAGCTGCTGTCATCACTGAAAGGTTAAAGCTCTATTTCATCCTGGGTGGGGGTGCAGGAATGTTAACTGAAGATCAGGAGGGAAAGAGCAGTGGGAACAACACTGAACAGGGCAGGAGCAGCCCGTCCAGTACCAGCTGCCTGCTCTGTTTCCCATGGATGGCGAGGTTTGGCGTGAGTGCGGCAGATGGCTTCTTTACACTCAGCTAGACACTAAGTCTTTATGTGCATGTTCGAATCAGTAGAGGACAATTTCACATGGGGGAAAACGTTTTCGCAGAAATACGATGCTCACAAACAAACGACTAGGCCACAGCACATTAGCACTGCCATGGTTCATTGTTGTTGTTTTCTAAGATGATAATGTAGTGCAGTGCCATGAGAGATGTCTTAGTTTTTGTGGACAGGTGGGAGCTCTCTAGGTACCTGGCCTTTACATAAGTACAGGAGGAACACCCTGACCATGATTTTTACATGTGGTCCTGGAGACCCACTACCCAGTTACTGGTTGTTTTCATGACCTAATCATTACACCCTTAATTAGTTTGATTGGGTGTGCTACAGCGGCGAATATATAACATTGTACAGGGCATTTGGTCAAGATTGGAGCTGAAATATTTGATTTATAGAACCCACATTCAGGAGAATTAGAGAAAGAGCAAAACAAAAGTGCTGAAGCCTGCACGTCTGTATCAGGCCTGCACAAGAAAGACAACTGATTTTACCCACCTGAAATTTGCCCTAGTGTATTTAAACATAGTCTTGAAACATTAGTGAAACTGAAAACACCCACTGAGAGCATTTTTGCTGACAACATTAGTCTTTTTAGTACTCACCACAAAAAAAGTTCCACTTCCCGAGACATAACACTTTCGCATCTCTGGAGTTTATATTATTTCTCACTGGGCTGATAATAAAAGACAGGAAGCAGGCACTGAAAAAGAAAGAAATGGAATGGAAATGGAGAGGGACTTTTTTTAATCACCTGCCACTCTACATAATGCCCGGCGAATGTGCCATGCCTGGAAGAACATGACACAGATTCATTCATGTAAATCGCCATGGGTTTGCATGTCCATTTCAGTCTAATTTTAGCACCTTAACTAACACACCAGCGGTGACATGTTCTCTGAGTTTCGCCGCAGCTGCTGTCTCCCTGTTGTTGTTTTATAGTGTAATCCTTTCGTTTGTTTCTTTAAACAGGTGAATGTGAGTGAGACAGAGTCGGTCTGTCCTCATGATTCACATAACTTAGCTATGGGAAGTCAGTTATTGCAAAATGGAGTGACGTCATCATTTTCGCCTTTTCATCACAGCTGAA
>JBBMFX010000007.1:10485154-10496072 GCA_037832545.1 Rhabdalestes septentrionalis | reverse complement strand
AAATTGAGTTTTGCACAAACCCTACCATGTTGCTATAGCAACAAGAGAAGAGCTATTGTGAAACTTCTCCACAAGCTCAGCCCGAGAGAGTGAGAATAATTCCATTTTCCTTTAGTCCTCTCGGATACAGAGCCTCTTAAATCCCATAGAGCTGAGAGGAAGTCTTGGACCAAACCTTGTTTCTAGGGATAGCAAACAAGTACCCACACATCTAGGTGTAGCTCCAGAAGTAACGCATCTAGCTTTGATTTGACTGTTTTACATATATTATTGTAACAGTTGAGTTCCTGTTGTCCTAAAATTACTGGGTGGTACTGTCCCATTATCATAATATTGTGAGATGCAATTTGGTATTAGGATACAATGGCACCACATAATCAGGCAGTGGGTTGCATGCACGCTTTCTGATGAAATTTTGTTTTTTGTATTGTATTTTCACTACAGGAAAGCACAGTGAAATTATTATCCATGGTATTCAACCAAACCCTGAGATAGAACCTTCTTTTATACCAGCTACTGGGTCAGAAACGGCTTATTACGAGATCTCATCCTTCTCTTTCTCCTCTGAGGCCACATGAGCAAGCAGTGGGAGGTTACAGGAGGAAAGCTGCTTGGTGAGGTGTGCATTACGGGACGTGTCCTCCAATAAATCTTTTATGAATGGGCTCTGGTGTGGCTTGGGCATACAGGCCTTTTTGTTAATGAAAAGCTGGTACTGCTGGTGCAGCGCGGCAGCTCACAGGAACGCGGCCCGTCATTCACGGCGCCCGAAAGTAGGTCAGAGAAAAGAAAGATGCTTGTTGTGAATGAAATATACAATAACATGGGATGCTCGAGGGAGCAGGGGTTTCTTTGATGAGGCACTTCTAGACTGAGAATCGAAATAACCCAATGAATGACATGAAAATATGCTCACTGAAAATGGCACAAAGTCTGATTTTACATCACTAACATCATTATTACGAACATTATCCGTGTTTCTTCTCTCTTTGCTCCTATAGTGACAAGCCAATGATTTATTACAGCCAGTTTCTGCAGTGCATAAAACTGTAATGAGAGGGCTGGAGAAAAGATTGAGAAATGTGTAATGTCAGGTAAGATTAGTCCGTGTAATCATCAAAGGCTCTCAAAATAGATCAAGATAAAGAGCTTTGTTCAGATACATTACTGTCTTCATCGGAAGTGAAACATGTATGTCATCTTAAACCACAAACTTGGGCAAGAGAGATAGAGTCCTATAACATCTTAATTCTGCAAGCAGGTCAGCATGATTTTGTCCCTCTCTTACCTTATGGGCCTGTTACTCCATGTTGTGGCTAATAGTGTGAATACAGTGATTAAGAACAATAGAGCAAAGCGGCGATATGGTGTTGTAAGTTCACATTTCAGAGGGAACATTATTTCAAATTATTTGCAACATAATTTCTGAAGTGTCTGTCAAAATCAGCCAATTTTTGTTTACTTTGTTTCATTTTGGGATGATTTTGTTTATTGCAAGACTAGTAAGTCCCATTTGACTACAATTTAACTGTACTTTCTTACATGTCTCTGGACCAAGAGGTCATGAGTTCGAATCCAACATTCTGCATACCACCACTGGGTTCCTGAGCAAGACCCTCAACCCCAAGCTGCTTCAGGGAGGGAATGGACATCACTATGGTTATTTTGCCACTCTGATGAATGCCATAAATGTGCTTAAATAAAGAACAGGAAACTCAACAATGGGTTCTTAGAATAGCAGACACACTTAAGGTTGCATTGACAGAATTGAAAGAAAAAAACCTCAAAAACCGGATAGGAGTCTATTAGATTTTTTCCAGTGCTCTCTGTGTCTGTTTAGACTTTATTGTTGGTGAAGCTTGGCTATGATCAGTTGAACAAATGATTTATACATTGTATTTAAAGATTTTGTTTTGTTTTCCTGACCTGACCATGGAACTGTGTTGAGGATTACTGCTGTTTGGCCTCAAGGAAAAGGTTTTTTTATGTTTATTTAATAACTAGTAACTTAATTCAGTTCAGACACCCTAAGGCCATCACTGTTTGAAGATTGTATTACAATCTATAGGAGCAGAGAATGTGACAGTTCTATTAAAACCTCACATTAATATGAGTGTATTACTCATACTTAGTGCATGAATAATATACAAGCAGAATTAGCACATATTTGTAATGTGTAGAGTGCTATTTTAAACTTGTCACATGCAATTCTACTTTGCAAACAGCTGCTGAAGATGAACAGCTTTCTGCTGATTTCTGTGGTAACTGCTAAACAACACACTTTGTGTGGCATTGCAGCCTTCTGAAAGAGATTGGGGGCAACTGGCAGCCTGGGGGTCTTGGAGTTTCCCCTGCGATAACAAGATCATGGGTTTGAGTCCCATGACTGCTTGTAGCAACACTGAGGAACCCTTGAGCAACACACCGTCCTCACACATTGCGCCCCTTGTGCCCCCTGTTGGAGGCACCCCACTACTTCACACCGTGGGTTAATGGGGTAATGGAAAGAATGGTTTAAACGGAAAGAAAAAAATGTCACATTGTTCGTGCTAAGGCTATAAGGGACCATTTTCTAAATCAGG
Organism: Rhabdalestes septentrionalis; assembly: GCA_037832545.1. Classification (NCBI taxonomy): domain Eukaryota; kingdom Metazoa; phylum Chordata; class Actinopteri; order Characiformes; family Alestidae; genus Rhabdalestes; species Rhabdalestes septentrionalis. The sequence goes on along the minus strand of JBBMFX010000007.1, from coordinate 10,493,490 downwards.
GTCATTTTAGAACAAAGTTTACTGAAAACGTAGTAGACAGATCAATGTTAGACAGGCTCAAGCTCTTGTTCAGTCTTTTGTTTTATTATTGCAGTTATTTTATTTTGCCAGGATTAGTAGTAGATCATTGTGAAACTTAATATAATATATTTGTTAAGGGTATCAACATGACACACAGAAAAAATATATAATAAAGTTGCTTCCATTTTCAAGTTTTCCACATTCTCAGGCAAAAACTGCAATTTAATTCCATGATAAGGAATGTTTCCTACAGACTGTATCAGAGTCGATATAAAGAAAAGTCTGTTCTGCTTAAAACTGTGATGGCCTGTTTCTCTCAAGATGGTTTATCTTAAACCCTTCAGTAAAAAGTATCAAGAAAATGAGTACACATACTCATAAAAAAATCCTCAAGTATTGTGAAAATCCTCTAACTGAATGGCAACTCTTAAAGCCGGTTAGGCAGCAACAGAAACCTGAAACTCGTTGGTGTTTCCATGAGCTGGGTAATTGCCTGGTAATTGTATTATTAATAATTCATTATGGTGTGGTGGATATTTGGTGATCCTGAACACTTTCATACATAATGTTTGATGCACAAATCACTAATACTTATAAGAGCTGTCAAAATCATTATTGTGAATGATGTGATAATGATGGACTATGTTCATGCTAAATTCCTTTTTTTCTGATAGAAACAGACCATCAGCTATCAAATAAGTTCACTACAGGATACCAAAACATTTTCAGTGAAACTCTCTATAGCTGTGAGAAAGGGTTTTGGAACATAACGTGTGCAGAGTGATGGTGAAAATATGTAACTGTATTGTATCTTCCCAGAAAAAAGCCTATATATAGAAACATCCATCAGTCCGCAGTCAGGCATTTAGTTACAAAAGACAGATTCAATGAGTCTATTGGCTAGTTTAGAGCAAAGTCTGTAGTGTCCTCAAACAAGTGATAAAAAGCTTTTCAGCAGTTAAATATCTCTTTCACTTTTGTTCATTAACTTAATTATTCAATCTTTGCACACATATGACATCTCACCAACACCCGACTTCTGCATTAATGTGATGAAAAACCATCTTGCTGTAACTGGAGGTAAGATCCCAGTTTTATTTAAACTAGGGCTGACAGTTTACTTTCATTGCTAGTACTGATCAGCTACCTAACTGGCTTAAGGCTAGCTAGTTCACAGGCCGGGGGCGTGGTAGTTGGGTGAAAAGTGGGACAAAATGACCATTGCCCCAAGTGGGGGGAAGGCCCATAAGATTGCATGGAGGTGGGAACCTCGAGCTTACGGGGGTCCATGGCCACTGCTTGTGCATAGGGCCCAGAATTTGGTGCTATGCCTCTGGCTATGTATATAATCAAATGCTGATAATACAAATACATTCTTCAATGTCTGTCCAGTATGTAACTATGCACAAATAAATGACCTTTTGTAATTACTGTATTTTCATTTCTCTGTAGTGCACTATTTGATTCATTTGAGATGAACAATGGACGTAAAGTTGGGCGCTGCTATTGTCATCGTAGGGATCATTTAGTGAGATATCTTTTTTGCATTAAATTGTACTATGTTGAGATGCTTTGATTTTTTAGATCTATTCTGTTTTTGAAAATCGCTTCTGAATTGACCATATTTGTTTTGCAGGTTCTGACCTCCAGAATTTTCTTCACAAATCTTTACTTCTGAATGTACAGTAAAGAAACAAGCAAAGGCACACACACAAACACACACACACACACACACACACACACACACACACACACACACACACACACACACACAACCACTGACACATCACATAAATATTCCTCCTGCCCTAAGGCCCTGAAGTCACACCATGACCCCACAGAGATTTACCCACAGCTCTTTAAAATAATAGATGGTGCCCTTTCACACATGGACTCCCTTCATGCATACCCCTGCTGTGATGTACAGGTCACTCATAAGCAAATGATATTGTGCTGTTCCTCACACCACAAGAGCTCCACTGACATTTAAAACTGAGAATGTAGACAATTACTTCCTCTCTCTCTGTGTATCTTTATTAATTGACATTTGCTGTAATATACGGGTAGTGTGCAGCCCTTTGCATTCACTCAGACAAACAGGGAGTTAAATAGACAGGTAAGGTAGAACAGGTCAGAGATGAAACTCTCCCTCCTCGCCTCTCATTTGCAGCTGCTCCCCACTGCCCTTGTAAATATTCACCATGGTAACCCTGCTGGTGAGAAAGGAAAAAGTGCTATTAAGGGGTGCTAACTGCAGCTGTCATCTGTCAACTCGATTTTCCTCTTAGTCTCTCTTTCTGTCTCTCTGTCTTCACTAGCCATCCTCAAGCACAAGCATGACAATTGTTGGTAACATTATGTCAGTTCATAGCATGCAACAATTCGTAACCTACCGGTATTAATGATTGTTTAGATTCGCATTTGTATGTTTTATGACACTATGCAATGAATATGGCCGGTTTAGTCCTTTTACTACACACGCATTTTAGTCAAGAAAATGTATTTCTCATACCTAGTCGAGGTAAAAACAGCTCACGCTGGGATGCTCATATAAGTTTAACTGAAAACTGTGTCCTATACACTTATCTTAATTGACGTAGTATCCCATGTTAATGTAAAGTATGAATATTCCTGGAATGTTGATCTGAATATTCACGAATATGCCATGCAGTGAATATGTAAAATGGTATGAATGTCTTATTTAGACACCATTCAAGTACATGTTTACTAAAATAAATTGTTCCCAGGATACCCATTATGTTACCAGTTTATTATGTGGATCTTCCTTGTACTTACACTCATGGGTGCTGATACTTTGCACATACAGAGAACAATTATTGTACAGTGCAAACACTGAATGCTTCTGCTGCTATACGCATTATTCGACTGACGTCTACTCCTTCTGCTGCATTTTATCACCTGGGACTAGAGGAGACTTCAGACAAGCCACTCAGCCTTTAAAGTGGGGATATTTATGAGCCTAATGCTCTGCCTCAGTCTGAGTTTGTCTTCTTGCATCACTGACTGCATACATTTCTAAATAAAATGTAAGCAATCAAAATTAACAACATTTTAATCAATTTAGGGCAAATTATTCATTTATGCAAGATAATGCAAGGTATACAGCAGTTCAACCAATTGGGAGGTCAGCACTGTGTCTGCGCAGTAAGACAAATGGTTCGACCTAAAGGCCCTGACTGTATCCCGACAGACTGTGTATGCAAATAAGGAATGGGAGCAGGCAGTGGGAATTCAAGCCACTCCCGCTGGTGGAACTGCAGCATAGTGAAAGCTACCAGTCTCACTGATGAATCATTCAGCTTTAGATGGTGTATTTGGTCTAGCTAGAAAGGTCTGAAATCCATTTGAAATTGAGATTGACATCTCTGTTTCTGTTGTTGGCTTCCACCATTAAGCTGTCTGCAGGGTGTTAGTGTCTGTGATGTGGGAGATAATAGACTAAGGCAGAGTTGAGGAAGAAGGACAGACTCTTATAAGCCTGAAAACTAAGCTCAGATACAAAGAGACAGCACTTGACAAGCAGCACAGAAGAACTTTAAACAGTATTTCAGTCCAGCTGGATGTTAAGAAAAAGAAAGAACTCATTTAAATACAAATAAAGAGGGTCCTCGATTTACGACACAGATCCGTTCCTTCGACAGTGATGTAACCACTGGTGTTCGTTGAAATACACCTTAGCCAAAGTCACTTTCCTCTCCGAACACAGTTGTAAAATCATAAAAACACAACTAAGCCAACGTCAATGTTTTCAGTTTGGGAAATTTATTTTTTTTATATACATTTAATTTCAAACTAGGCTTATATTTTGATACATCAAGGTTCAAATGCATATTCAAAACACATGTCCAGCATTTAAGTAATTTAGAAAAAAAGGTCTGAAAAATCTGCATACAGTGAAGTATGTTCATGGGTGTTCTTTCCAGTTAAATATACTGAGTAGATAGGAGTAATCTACCATAGAACCAAGTCTTCGCTGGCACTGCTCTCTGTTGGTACGCCATGCTGTACTTGCACACTTGGTTAGCAGATTTAAGTTTGCTTTCTCAGGAGACAAAGTGCAGAACTATTTACACTAATTTGATGCAGCATGAGATTCACTGTGTGATTAATCAGAATCAGAATCAGAAAACTTTATTCATCCCGAAAGTTGTTTATGTGTTGACTGCCACAACACACAGACACAGAGAGACACCAGAATAGTGTAAAATAAAAAGTAAGATAAAGTAGTATAATATAATTCTAATAGAAGTCTAAATAGAATCTAACTAAATTCCAAAACAAAAATAAAATAAAATTAGTATAAAATAAGAAAACAACCACAATGTGAATATAAGTAGCAATATTGCACATGAGATTTTACTGTAATTAAGTGATTTAGCGCCATTTAGAGGACACAATACGATACTGCACATACTATTTTGTACCTGGTAGAACATTGCATAGTAATTGTTTTTGTTTATATTATCAGACACGCGTGAACTTTCACATCCTGGTCATATACTATTTCCAGTGTTTGAAATCTCAGTGAACATCTCTAGCTGACTTGATGACGCCTGCCTCTTCACACTCACACACTGACATTTTCAGTATTACTCTACATCAGAGTGTGAGCTATTCATAAGATTAGTTAGGCTGTAGGGCCATCTGCTGGTGACGAGGCCTCTGTATAGATTCACAGTGAGAGCGTGCTTTCTGTAAAATCATCATGTTCTTTTTTAGGCAAATTGGGAGAGAGATGTCAAGATTGGGCTGAAAGAATATGCTAAATTGATGAGATTATTATCAAGAGATAATCAAGAACAAAACCATCTTTTTCATTATGGATAATATTAAAAGGAGGGTGGTCATTCAGATAAGACAGATATGATTGAATCTGGCCTTTCTCCCTTTATTGAAATCGCTGATCTTAGTTGATGAATTTAAGACTCCATGAAATGCTTAAATTGCAAAAACCCACAAGAGTTTGAATTAGAAATAAATGAGGAATATTAGTCGTCCCTAGAGGATAGCCAGTATGTGTGAATTGGACACTGATGAGATGAAAATCTTATTTGAGAATGTTCCTTTTTAATTAATATCTTGGCTGGGGAAGGCTACAGAAATGTGACTGGTTTATTTTGTGGTTGACTGGACTGTTCATACTGGAGATTTCCTTTAAAAGCCGGGTGTGTGGTCAGCGATATGACCAGGCCAGAGCTGATAGAAGGCCGGAGGAATGTTTTAGAGCAGCTGCCAGAAGCTTACCTCGCCTCTGTAGCCTCTGTATGAACAGACCAGCTCTGATGAGCCAATAAAAGGAGGAGGAACGTAAAACTATTACAACTCAAAGCCTAGTGCAGTCCCCCTGATCATTATAACCATTAATGTCATTGAACCTGTCCATTTCTGGTAACCAAAAAATCTGCATAAATGAAACAACTCTGAGCTTTCCATCCAGTAGGACAGTTGGCATGTCATCATACTAATTCTATGTATTCTGTTATTTACTGTTGCCTTTCTGTCTTCATGATCAAGGCAGATAAAATTTGACTCATCATCATATTGCCAGCAACTGTGCTAAGAGAGATACGCGAATTTACAGCACACAAACAAAATGGAACTGTACGCATCTGTAAATGACTGGATATAATTAGTAAAATCACCTTGCTGCTCAAAGCTTTCATTTGCATCCCATTGTGAGCCCGCTAATGGAGTGTTTTGGGGGAAGAGGAGCGACCCGTACACTTTTTTTTTTTTTTTTACCGTGCATAGTGGTGTCACGCGCTACCATGGCAACCGGAATCAAGGCTTTACCTTGTGTTGGCAGATGACTGCCTCTCTGCGATGTTTCATTTTTATAAGAGCTCTTAAAGGCTCCCAATTACTGCCGTGCAGCAGGAGGGCACTAGTGCCACAGCCATTAGCGTACTCTTACCATCATCTGCCAGTTGCTGCGGAGGCTTTTAATGAAGGGCTTGGTCAACATGTCTTCAATAAGTGATTTAGGGAATACAGCCCACGCAAAGATGTCTTTCCAGGCAACGTATAGCACCTCTATTAGCACGTATAGCACCTTAGTTTCACTGCCTCAAGCATCAAAACGTCAAAGGAGTGTGTGGAAATCCATAAGCATGTATCTGGTTTAAAGGTTTATAAGCCTTTACGAGTCCCACGAGTGGAAAATTAACCTACTCATGGAACAACACATCGTTCCGAAGTTTTGAGTTTTGAATATGAACTTGATCCAACCGCAAATGCATTGTTTTTTCGCACAGAACTAATATTCTGTCCCAGCCTGGACATGATTAGCACACACTAGTGATGTGCGGATCGATACTGAAATATCGATTCCTACAATACCGATTATTTATGTTTTAGTATCGATTCTCGCATTAAAATATCGATATTTTTTTCATTTGAGGTAGATGTGTAGTTTATCATTAACAGGAACTACATTATTGGGATCGTCTAAATTAGAAGAAACTACTTCCTCTTCTGCCTGCCGTAGTCATGTGTGAAATACCGCTGTATAAATGCATTCCAGCGTGTCGATGCGCTCTCTCGCAACAAAAGCTGAGCCATGTGTAACGAGGAAAAGTGTGAATGTTTAATGTTTTTCATGTTTTTGGGAATGTTTGTATGTGTTTTGGGTTGTTTGGGGGGTGTTTTTTGTGTTTTGGGTGCAGGTACACAGACCTACCGTGGATGTGAGGCATGGAGGCTCTGTTTATTTGGGGTAGGGTTCGAATGATTGTATAATTCGGGTGGTGACGCGTTAGATTGATCCTTTCATACACCCACTGTTCTGAGCTGTACGATAAAGTGCGTCGATATTGCTCCTTACCTAGTTCACCTGGTCTCGCGATTGTTCCTTGCCTCACATGACGAGCACAGCACTATGTCATAACTACATAGAAATTCATAGGTACTACAAATAGACCTTCATAATTAAACATGGACCCAAGACTGCTATGTCCGATGTTAAGCAGCAAATAGAGGTTCATATAACAAACAATGAGGTGCTATTTCAACAGACGATTTGGACAGATATGTCCATTATACATTATTAGGTTCCTGTCTCTTTGAATGTCATAGGATCTTTCAGAAGAAAACACAGTTGAAAACTGTGTGTAACATTTAACATTAGGTTAAATAACCCCCCAGTAATCTTTTTGCAGGTCTGCCAAGCCTCCCTATTTAATTTACAAGCATTGGAAGCAGTTCTCATTAACAATGTTTCTGATATAAAGCCTTCCAGCATTGGGCTGTGTAGTAATGGAACCTTGTCTGGAGTAAAACTCCACCCAATACCTTTGGGATGAGTTGAAGAGATGCTTGAGATCCAGAGATAATTGTCTAACAGCACCTGACCTAACTAAGGCTCTTGTGGCTGGCAGCAATGTTCCAACATCTAAAGGCTTCCTGAGAAGTGTAGAGACTGTTTTTGAAGCAAATGGGGCAAACACACATTATTACTGCCCTTAATTTCAGAAGTTTACAAGTTTTTATTTTGTAGTCCAACTCAGTTGCATAGCATTTTGAACTTAAATTCTCCGAAGTTGCAGAAGCTGAACATTGCAGTGATGGGGCATTCTCCTCCCAGGAGGCCTGAGCAGAAAGAGCTTGTTGAGATGCAATAGCTTCACTTTAGGGAGAGGAGGAGTAGCAGAGACTCTATGATGCCTGGTTTAAGTAGGTCAAGTTTGTCTGCTGATAGCTCCACAAGGCTGGGGGAGTAGGAGAGCTCAGAATTGGATCTAGAGTTCAGGGCCAAACATGTAGGATTTACCAACGTAGGATGTTTAAAGTGAACTATTTCCTGAAGAGGTTAGGATGTCAGCATCACTGAAACACACAAAGAAAGACACAAACATTCCAAACCTGCAGAATTGTAGATCCCACTTTATCTAAACATGCTGAAGTAATGAAAAAAATACTGAATATTAATAAACTGACAATCCTCTTAAGATACCTTGAAGTAGCTAATAACATTTCACCTGCTGTTTTTACCCTGTGTTTGGATGAAGTGAAAACACACTTCTAACATGTTTACTGATTGTGAAAGAATTTTGTCAGGCTTTTTGTTCCAGATGATGCAGAAAACACACTCTGATGGGGCTTCAGAGAGCACTTGATCTTCCCCACTCAACACCTCAGCTTCACAGCTCTGAGCCGAAAGGGTAACAAGCAGCTGCCTCCCTCTCACTGGTGTATGATGTGTGGGTGTAGGTGTGAGTGTGTGTGTGTGTGTGTGTATGTCTGTGTGTGTGTGTGTGTGTGTGTGTGTGTGTGTGTGTGTGTGTGTGTGTGTGTGT
>JBBMFX010000007.1:10433459-10447051 GCA_037832545.1 Rhabdalestes septentrionalis | reverse complement strand
TTAAAGACATCCTGTGACAGTATTTGTGTGTGTGTGTGTGTGTGTGTGTGTATGTTTGTGTGAGAGAGAGAGTGTGTAGCGAAGCAGTAGAGGCAGACTGCTCAGCTATTGGCTGCTTCTCGCACATTCAGTGAGAGTTGCAGTCTCTGTGGCTACGGGGAAGAGCACCAGCCTAGCACTCTGCACTCTGCTGCTGCTCCCTGCACAAGGTAGGACGGCCTCACTCCCAGGCAACTTCTCAGGCATCCACATTACTTCACTACTACAGGTAACTGATGGAGTGACCGGTGCATTTTGTGCATGTTGTTGAGGTTTGCAGTGCTGCTGATTTTGTCTGCTGGTGTTTCTTCCCCTGTTGGGAAATTGACTGTTATTGTGGGATATTATAACTCAAAGCAATAAGACAGGGATATTGCTTTGAAACTCACAGTACAGCAGGTGACTTTTGATAATGGTTGCTACAGGTCGATAAAGCACTGATTCAATTTGCATGCAGTTTTACTGTCTTTGCTTTGCTGTTGTCTTGAGAAGTGAATTGTACCAGTTTCATGTATCTGAATATGCATTTTCTGATTTCATTTCACACATATTACTCAGAGGCAAGAAATGTAATAACAAACACTGAAAAGTTTGCTGAACTAAATCTTAAACTGATTCTTTCAAACTTGTGCGTCATGATGTAAAACAGGTTCGCTTTAGGCTCAATTAAGGTGACCTCTCCCACCTTTAATGTGTGGAATACAATAATTTTGTTTTCCAATTTCCAATTTTAATTCTGTATGTATATTACGGTCACTGATTCATTCACTTCCAGCAGTATAATTGCCTTCATTATTAACACAGAGTTGAAACTAAATAGAGTGGGAAAGAAATCAGTAAACAGTGTTTTTATTTTTGTTAACACTGTGAATTTCACAGTTTTTTTCTTCAAAAATACGCACGGACATGGCAAATAGCTGATTTGATATGCTGACAGAAGCCTAGCTGCATATCTCAGCCCCTCAGAATGTGTGCGCAGGAGCTTTCCAGTCCAGAGGGAGAGCAGTCAGAGTGGATGGGCACTCACTGCTACTGATTACTGATGAAGAGCTCTGCTCCCTCATCAAATTGGGAGACAGGGGTGCTCTAGAGTACCAACCCTCAAACCTCCACAGGAATGAGAAACGTTTTCCACTCAAAGCGCTCAACATTACCCAAGTATCACATCTCATTTTACCACTAGGTAGGAAGGGATCCTTTTGTGGGAATGATTACCAGTGAATTATTTAAAAGTGTTTGCCGTGTTTAATGTCATAAATGTAATGAGTGCCAGGGCGGTTAAAGGATATGTGCTGTGTGTATTGCCTCGCCACAGCTGTTGTTCTTTCCTTGTGCTTTCGATAAACTTGCATGTGCTCCTGCGCTCCTGCGGTGAGACTTTTGGCCCAGGGGAGGCTAATCAAGCCGTCTCGTAAAGCTCGGAGCTTTTCAGAGACGCGGCTGGCTGAAGGTCTGAATGGCCAGCCCACGCAGTGCCAACCTCTTTTCATTCCATCCCTGTCTTTGATTCACATGTAATTGTACCTTTGTGACACATCTTTGCAATTAAAAAAGCAAGTTACTTTCAATAACACATGCACCTTCTGTTGCCAAGACATAGTGAGAAGAGATAAAGATTTTTGGATGGAAGCCTGTCAGAAGACTCAAAGTTTGAAAAACACATGTTAGGATTTATGTGATTAAAATGTAGACATTGCTTTTTTGTGAATTAAATATATGGAAATGGAAAATATAGAACCAACATAATTATTTCCAGTTCAGAGTGAATTAAAATTAATTATTGTGTTGGATGAAACATAATCCAGTCATGTGTGAACCAATGACTATTTTTTGAATTTTCAGCGGATGGAGATATACAAAAATATTTGCATACTGACATCACTTCCAGCCATCCTACTAACACAGAGAAACATGTGACCTTATCAGATGTCATGTACAGAAAAAGGTCCTCAAGTGAACATGAGGGCCACAGAAAAAAAACAGTGTACAAGTCAATATGTGTTGCACAATCAGTAATTTACTGTATTAGAGCACTTCATGGATGTTTGCAGTGGGCCCATTGCTTGAGGCTGCACTCGCATAGGCATCCATTGACAGAACCTTGATCACAATGGCATATCTGCCAATAAGGTTCACATCAGTCCCCTACATTTTCCCTAAAAGTGTGGACACAGTAGCTCAGAGTGCATATAGGTTGTGTTGCGGGGAAAGTTACTTGTTCAGGGACAGAACAGAGATGATCTCCTTCTGGTTGTTCTGGCTGAAACTTGTGGTAGGTGTTTCTACTCAGTAGTACCTCAGTTTTGCTCTGTCTGTCTTCAATGCTAATCTGATATCACTGAATTATTTATTGCATAGCGATTTTTATGACACAAATGCTGAGACTAGTAGGCTGCAAGCGGGAACGTTCGCTCACCAGCTGAGCTGTTATACCTACCGGGCTGTTGCCATGGCACTCATCACTTTTCCAGTCTGTTGTTTTCATCGTGCTTTATGCCTTTTGTCCAGCTTGTTTAGGGTGAAATTTCTGGAAGTTGAACAGGAGGGTGGATTTCACTCTGCTGTGGGGAGGTTTCGCCAAAGATCAGTGTTTACCGTTTAATTACTACTTACATTATGACAAAGTGTGTCGTGCAACAATTTACTCAGCAAACGCTTCGAGATTATTATTCTGTAATTACATGTACATAATGGACAAAGCAATGTAATGATGGGTCTGCTGTGATGAAGCAAGTTGTGGGGCTTTGAGTGTGTTCAGCAGTGGATCTGTGTATTCAGTGGCTCTGTATCCAGTGGCTGTTGAATACCTGTGTGTGAAAGAGTTTTAGGATTAGAGTGAACATCACTTTGACACTTGGCAGTAGGCAGGGGTGAGCTCAGAGTTAGTTTGGTAGATCAGCAATCAAGCTGCATTGTCTTTATCAAACCATGTCAGCACGACCAGGACACACGGTAAATAATGACCTGCTATGTGGTTTGTTATTTTGGCCTCTCAGTGGGAATCTGGACGACGCAGCAAATATACTGGAATCTGCAGCGACTCATGTTGCTATTGCTGTGAGCGCTGTGTGTTGTTATGCTGTCAGAGGGAGACAGGTGTACTCTCCTGGGGTTCTCGCTCTGCTCTGGACACTTCCTCTCTGGAAGTTAATGAGGGCCATGGCTAATCAGCTGGAGGGACACTGGAGCATCACACGTGGGCGAGGAACCCTATTCTGCAGTCTTACATAATGGATCCATTTACTTCCATCAGGCTGCTGCTCTCCCTCCATGAGCACAGCCCACTTTGTGAACTGATTCACTGTAATAGTAAACAAAACAACTTTTTGCTTTCTTTAGTACTGTCTGAAGCTCTTCAAATAATGCTATCCAGGGAATATGCGTTTGAATGTGCTTAAAAGGGAAATGAATGAGCTTTTGGAACAAAAGTGTCTGCTTGAGCAGATGAACTGCACTCTGATGAAAACAAAACTGTGCCTTTGTGGTTTCAAGATATGATCTTTTTGTGGCAGCCGTTATGGTAAGTTGCGTTGGTGTGCTGAACAAAAAAAGCATGTTTGATACTAATAGATTTGGACTCATGCCATGCAATTTAACAAAAAGCAAAATGCCACCTTTGATGTTAACGACTCTAACCAAGCCTGAACACTGTGCTTGTTCCATGACCAAAACCAGACTGGATGAAAAAGGCACAGTAAGCACTGTGAAGTAAAGTTATTGCTGTTTTCTTATTAATTATGTTTACATGTCTGCCATTTATTTTAAGAATCAGAGCCATTTCTTTCTGTAAGCCGCATAAGCAGCTGTTAAGGTCACACAAGTCACAAGGGGGGCCCATGCATATGTAGTAGACTTATGAAATTTGTAGTATGTAGCAAGTATATGTAGTTCTCATTTGTAATTTGTAATTTATTGTATATAATATAAATGGGTTGGGTAGGTTTCAGCCAATAGGATGCTGCTCAGCTCTCCATTTTCCGAAATGGCCCTGTCCGAAATATCCTCTACAACAAGCGTGGGGTGCTAGACTCACACTGCACGGTGTCATGAGAGATTTAAAGGTCTGGTTTAATATGCTCCTGGTCAGAGGCATGCTGATCTGACATTTATTGCTGTGGATTTTTGTTCTGTGTTGTTTCTTGTAGGGCGCTGTAAGGTGTCCAGAGGTGGATGGCATTGAAGTGAACGAAGGTTGTATTCCTTCTCGAAATCCGACAGAATCAGAGGCGACGTCCCTCTTCAAGACAGTAACCATGGAGACGAGTGAGCAATCCAGCACAGCAAACATAATCGACTGTGAAACGGAAGTCCAGGAGACAGAGTTACCTGACAACAAGGACACAAGCACTGAAGACGAACAAGCTTGCTACGATGATGATCTATTAGAATCCCTGAGTGCAAAAGTAGTTGTTGACATTTTAGCGGAACTGCCTCCCACAGAGACAAATGCTGCTGAATCTGAAGACATGGCCTGCCCAAAAGAAGCATTAGTCTTGGAGGACAATCATGATGAGCTTAATCGCAATGAATCCATCACGTCCTCTGACACACCGTCTAGTGCTGAAAGTGTGTATGAGAATGAAACTATGCGTAAAAGACAGGATTCAGTGCGAGAGGAGCAGCCTGAAAACACAGTGTCTATAATGCAGAAACCTGAAGATGACGTCATACTAGACCCAGTGGAGATAGAATCCCATGAGGCCATCTTAGACGTATTAGGCTTATGCGGCGACACAGATGAAACCATGCTGGAAGCGTACATTCGGGAGGAAGTTATGTCCGACATCTCAACAGACTCTGTTCATGACCCTGAAGATTTGGAGGAGTGTGTCCACGTCGAAATTGCAGCTGCTTCATCTGACTCTGAAACTGACGAAAAGTGGAGGACCATATTTTCCTCCTCCATCAATAAGGAAGACGATGACTCCTATCTGGACAGTCTTGAGCTTAGTGCACAGGATCTCTTCATTCAAAAGCCTGAGGTGAAGAACACTGAAAATCACTCCGATGGAAAAGAAGAAGAGGTGGAGAGGGACTTCATCCCTATGGAAGACGTGCTGGAGCAGCCGGAGTGTAACTCAACTTGTGTGGAGCCAGCAAAGGAAATCTCTTACAATCCCTCAGCACTGTTCCATGGCTTGTCCAAGATATCGGAGGATGAGGAAGAGCTCGGTAAGAATTCAATAAATCACAAGGACACTTTGTCTAGTTGTGTCAACTCAGACCCAAACCGGAAGATTCCAAAGGATTACTGTGTGATTCAAGAGATGAAGAGTGAAAATGTCAGTACAGAGCATGTGGATTTCAGAGTTGCTCGCAACCAGTGGCTGCAGATGGAGGAGCAAACAAAGAATCTAGTACACCAACCAGTCACCAAGAGCGGCACCTGCCAGGGCAGTCACAGCTTTATGTACACCCCAGTGCGCAACATTGACAGGCCCAAGAGAGATCATGACCTTGAGAGTTTGGCACTTGGAAGAGACTTCTCCCACAACCAGTTCAGCCCTTGTTCAGAAGATTCCGGACTGGATGACTCTAGTTACAGGTCACCTTATGATGACCCAGAGACCCCAGTTGAGAAGGAGATCCGTTCTTTCCTAGAACGAGAGGAAAATCTAAAGCGTGAAAGGGTAATGTCCAAATCCTACTCGAGTGACTGTGTACAGGGTAAAGGAAGACCAGTCATCTTAAACCCAGGGCAATTATGTCAGGAGGTGGATGAGAAGAGGAAGATGTTGGAGCATCAGGAAGACAACTGCAGATTGTCATCCAGCAGCACAATGCCATCTTTCATCATTACCTCATCACCAACAAGAATATCACAGAAGCAGGAAATGGCAGCAAACAATGTTATTATCCTTGAACCTGACTCTTCTCATCAAAGTCCACGCCATGCTGGGAAGCTGGTGACATCTAAATCTGCTGACTGGAGATCAGAGGATCCCCCAAATGTTATTATACTGGAAACATCAAACCTAATCATTCGAAGTGCTTCAGAGTTCAATCTGAACACTTCTGAGGAGACCCAAGAGAAAACCTTCCTCAACAACCCATTTTTCAAGCTGCGATCCAGGAGCAGCCTCTCTCTGGTTGATGAAGAGATTAAGATGGTTAAACAACGAGAGGAAGAACTGAAAAGACAAAGAGCCAATCTTTACTCTAAAGACAAGTTTCTGCCTTCCCCCAGTCTTCTGGATAGCCCATTTGACAAACAAGGTGTGTCATTTTGTACTCAAAACAAAACATACAAAACTTTTATAAAATGTCTTCTATGATTGTTTTTCAGAATTTGAATCAGAAACAGTAATTATTACCATTCTTTTTCAGTCCTGAGAAAATTGCTTAAGTAATGATTGCAAAGAGTCACAAACAATATAATATTGTAATGATTTTGAGTAGGACTGGGTTCAAAGAATTGATTCACCGATCAATATTGATTCTCATTCAAAAAATACGATATCCATTCAAAAATTCGCGGGTCCATCATTTCCTGTCATTCCTCATGCACACACACACACACACACACACACACACACACACACACACACACACACTATTTCTGTAAGTTATTCATGTGCAGCAGTTGTTTTAATTTAAATAGACAATTTTATAATGTTGGATTAGGTGAATTATAAAATAAACACTTATTGGAAATGTTTACGGTCCACAGGTGATACTACAGCACAGTCCATCAACATAGGGTTATCCTCCACTCAAGCCAATTTATAACCAAGCCAAGCTAGTATTAACACAAAGATATCTGTAAATAAATTGGAATTTAATCAATTCAGGAAATTGGCAACAAAACCTAGTCCTAATCTTGAGATGAGTTCATCAATGGAAAGGATGGAGCGCTCGCGAGAACTCATGATCTCATTGGGAAAGAATCCTTCACAGCCTTTATTGTAAGCATTTCGCTGCAGTGGCATGTTAAGGGTGCAACACATTCGTCACAGAACGTTTCTCATCACTGTAAACTAGGGTCCCATTTACACAGAGCTACCATGAAACACACTCACGGTAGCCAGTGTACCTCAACACTAAAACACCTACAAACAAACCCCAACACAACCCAAAACACACACAAACACTCCAAATACACACAGTGAACACATTGACCCCACAACAACACAAAATAATTTCACAATAACACAATAAACACACCTAAACAGTTTGAGGTGGGAGTAATGCATGCTGGGAAAGCCCTCCCCAGCCCAACTCCGTTACGTTATTAAGTCTAAATAAAATGTAAATTTAAAACGTCTGTAGAAAAGAAAAAAGCTCAATATGAATACCTTATGCTATTTACAAAATTGTTCGGTATAAACACTATAAGTTACACAGTTGAGTGGAAAAAACACCAAAAGATAGTTTGGAGCAAGTAATAGCACATATTATAAGCAATATTATATAATGAAAAAGTCATATTGACCTAAGTAGTAATATTGCACATGAACATGAAGACTGTTGCACATAAGGTACTGCAAGTAATGAAGTGATTTAGCACCCATTTAGATCTTGTCACGTGATATTGCACATAATGAAAATGCTTTAGCACCCAATAAGTACAGTGCGCAATACTGCACATGGTAAACTGTAAAAACATCATAGCAAAAAATAGCCTTGTAATAGACATGCAAGTTATTTAATCATGCATATTTGAAAAACAAGGATCATAAAGACAATGTCTGCTGATTTTCAGATGATATACCAATCAAGTGTAAATCCTCTCCCTCGTCTCCTATGAAGACTTGCAAGATGGACCGCTCAGCCCTGTCATGTGATCACAGAGTAAGTTTCACTGAATCTGATAACTATAACGGTGTAACTATTACACTGTATTGCTAATCCGTTGGTTCCCAACCCTAAAGTATCCCCATTCTGTGATTTCCTACTTGTGGCTAACCTAGCCCAATTGATCAGCTAGTCTACAGGCCTTTATCGAGTCAAAGATGTGCATTAGAGCAGAGGAAACATTCAAATGAGCAGGATTTACTCCAGGGCCATGGTTAAGAACATGTATACTAAGTAAACTGGGCTGACTTTAGGTCAACAAAGTCAATGTTATGCTAACCAAATGTACGTCGAAATACATGTAGAAAATGATACATCTACAGTTCTTAAGAATATGCCTGCTTCAATGTATAATTGGAACTGAAAACCTTCTAAATGCACTTTAATCATTTCCTTCCATAGTTTCCTGAGACCTATTCTGGAGGCCGCCGCAAAAGTGCCATGGCTCTGCGGTGGGAAGCAGGGGAGTTTGCGAACAATGACTAGAGTGCAACAGACCTAATATCAACCGACAGTTTTCTGTGTTTCATGTAAAAGACTTTAGCAGTGTTGAAGACTTGTGCTGATTTCACGTGATGCCCGAATTGTAGACACATGCCATTGCTGCTTGTGTGGTCCCTCAAGCTCTTCATTCATGTTCTGCAAAAAACAGTGTTTGCCAAGACGCCTGAATGTTAGCTGAATGTTAATTGTTCAATCTATGCTTATTTCTCAACATAAATGCAGAATAAGAAATGAAGCATATTTTATTGTAATGTCTTAGAACAAAGGAAATATATTTAATGTATTTTCATATTGTATTTTCTTGTAAATTTGTATATCCCTGCTCGACACTAAAATATATGAACCAGGATGGCATAAAGTAAGATGTAGTGCACTCAGGCAATTGTCCCCTGTCCAAAAACCCCCAAACCACTAAACACCAGCCTGAAATATTGCATTAGGGTTGTTGGTTTCCTTTTCTTTTAAACACATATTTAGCATTTGACATTAGAGGCATTTCAAATATGGATATTGTCTTTTTCAGACATGATCTTTACCCTTTAATATTCCCATTTAATCGTATCACAAAATGAGAATAAGTAGCTTCATTATTAAAGTGATATTAATTGCATTACTGTGTTAATGGAAAAAGCATTATAATTGTAATGCTTTGTACTTTGTCCAGAAAGATGTTTGTATGCTTATGTGACTCCACTTTGGTTATAAAAGACCATGAGTATTGCTTGCTTATTCCATGTAAGCCATTTCAAGTACACTTTTGCATTGCTTTCTACTGAAAAGGGAAAAAAAGAAGAAACTTTTAAAAAAAGAAGAAAAAAAACACTTTTGTTGTAACTTAAATGCAAGTGTCCAAATTACTACTACAACAATAAATGACTTCCTTCTAAGATGGTTATTCTGTATATTGTCAATTATCAACAAACTGCACAGCTTTATGCTAGACAAGCAAAATGTGTTGATGAATAAGAACATTCCTTTGGTTTGAGGCCATTCCACCAGAGCTGCATAAAATCACAATCAAATAAAATCTCTAATGCATTTCACTGATGATGCATTTCGATTTCATCAGAGCTGTGCTGATAGAACACAGTGAAAAACAAAAACCGAGAGTCAAGCATAAAAATATACATGAAAAATACATTTAATTTACACAAAAAAATCATAGGCATACCTTTTTATTCTTTTTATATACACAATATCTGATTAGACAATCCATTAAATTTTATATAGGAGCTAGACAGAACAAAGGTCTTCCTTCAGACAAAAATATAATTATATACATTCATTATATATTGATCAAATACTAAAAAACCTGAGGTGTTTAAAAATCACAATAAAACAGAGATTGGTCAACATTAATCAATCATCGCTGTACATTATAGAAGTATAAAGTACAATGACAGCACTGTCAGTTTTCTGCCAGTTTTACAATTGTGGATACAAATGTATGCAGTAACTTGTCAGTTGAAAAGGCATTTTCGGTGATAAAGTATTCAGCCAAAAAAAAAAAAAAAACATTTGAATTCTGAGAATACTAATTCAAGTTTCAGACTGAACATGACAGCCTGTAATTTGCATCCCATTGCTTTGAACAGACATCCCTCCTTGAAGTATTCTGCTGAAATATTTCATTTTTTGTAGATTTTTCTCATCATGCTTCCCATTAAGGGATTTCTGTTTAGTGCAAACTTGAAATGAGGTCCTGTTGGCTTCTATTTGGACAGATCTTTTAAACAGACGATGCTCACCAGGCACAAGGTTAGAAATTCATACCCCACCAATTGTGCCGAGGAGAATAGTCAAAAATACAAGATTTCCACCCAGATAGACAAACAATACAATCTTTTTAAAACAAGGTCCCTACAACAGAAGAGAGAACATTGTATCAGGTTAATTTTTTCTACAAAATAATAATAGTAATAATCCTAACATTTAGAAGTATTTGCATATCTAACCTTGATCCAGGTCTCGTCCTCAGATGGAACGAACAGAATCTCCTCTTTGTCTTCAGTTTGTAGATTTTCAGTGTGGATTTCAACATTTTTGAAAAACTGGCCTACAACACAAGATATACTGCAAGTCAAAAACAGAACGTTTAAGAGCAGAGTCTAAGACTGTACTTTATTCTACAGCATCATCTTACGATTTTTTAATACACAAAACTGTTGTTCTAGGCAGCTCCAGGGCAGCATAAAATGATTAGTATTCAGAACCACTCACCAATTGCTAAAGTGCATTAAAGCCTTTTATAATAGAATTCCACTGTGCCATTTTCCCAACTAGCAAATTAACCTTAGTTACTACCATGGGGCAGACTGTGTATGGACTAATAAGATTCTATGAGTATGGAATGAACACTAATAACACTAAAAGAAAACTAATTTTATGAATACTATTTAGTAGAGAAAGCTCTTGCAAATGTGTGTTACAAATTCTGACCTTTGGGGAAAAGGCCCCTCCTGTGCATCTCCAGAACCAAGTCTGCCAGCACAAACCAGATCACGAAGCCTGCCAGGACTCCTGTAGACAATGGGGCAGGGAGCAGCAGAGCCTGCTGATGGATCCCCAAGCAGATGGCCACAACTAAAGCAAAAAAAGGTACATTTGATGTTTATTTTAAACTCAGCAGCTTTGGTCATCGATTGTGTTGCTTATGATCTTTCTTTAGACAGTTTATATAAAGACAACTTCATACTTATTATGTTCACAATACAAAAAAACACACGTAGTTTGCGTATAGTTTCCTGCACTGCATCATAATGATATCAGTCTCCTGTTGAAGTGCACCGTATTTGATAGTAGGTACACTCGCGTTACACCTGGTCATTTTAAGCAACTTGAGGGCTTCAAGTATATCTGGATAGGGATTATCTTAATAAAAATACAGGTTTAAAAGGACCCAAAACACATTTAATACAGATTTAAATAAGATCAATCACAAAGAGGTGGTCTGAGATGCATTTTTACTAGATGTTATACCAATGTACGTACATGCATCCCCTACAGTGAATGCCTCTTGCTCTGCTTATTTCTACTTATGATGACATTTTCAGGGGGTTTCTCCATCTTATCCTGTTACAACCCAGACACTGGTCACATGAAACGGCCAAGTGTAAACATGATCAATGTCACTAATACAAAGCTGAGTTCTTCTACAGCAGCCCAGGTGCAGGTAGTTTTCTCCACAGTCTAACTGCAGTATGTCCTATTCTTACAATTATCCCATCAGTAAACAGCAGCAGCATACATGGACCCTCTGATTGTATAATTATGTAGGCTGTGTTTCAGGATTTCATATACACACAATGTGACCGTAAACATCAGTGCATTTGTGAGGCTGTGTGGGTTCATGCCAGTTTCCATGTATTTCAATTTTGCAACTGTACATTCTAAAACTCAAACTGGAATTAAGGATTCCCCTTGAGAGATTTGAAACAGTTGATTTAAGGGAAATAAGAAGAATGAATATATGAAAAACTGAGGATAAGATGTTATATATAAGCCATCACGTACGCAATACATTTATCACAGAGGTATGTCCTATTACACAAGATCAGATGCCAACTCTGACACATGAATCAATGACAATGAGTTACTGCAGAACAAAACTGCCCAGACTTCCTTTTGTGAAGTATTAATAGCTGCACAGAAATGTCCCCTGTGGTCCGGTACTCAGCAGAGCAGTTCAGATTGTGATTTTAATGCAGTGGTGGACTTAAGGCAAAACAATTTAATTGTTAAACAAAACAAGTTAATTGTTAATTGCTGATTGTTGATAAAAGCTGTTTGTTTTAAGTAGCAAAGCTAATAAAGACCAGAAACACTGGCCTGCTAATGTAAATGGCATGTATGTCTTTATTTTATCCCTTCTGCAACAATCTTTACTATTCATAGTTTAACAATTTATGGTCTCAGGTTTACTAATTAAACTACTGATCTAAAATTAACAAAACAAGAATTATGGCTTTTTGACAGAGATTCACACAGTGACTATGAAAGATCATAAAAAAAATATAACTTACCGGCAATGACCTGAGCTGTAGTTCCTGTGCCCAGATGGAGCCAGTTAAAAATGTATCTCCTGAAAATAGACATTTTCCAAGTATGAAGAAAAAACTAGAAAAGTTTTCTTTAAACAAATGTACCAGTCAAGATCTGGACATATCTATAAGAGTACATTTTACTATATAACACATATTGGAATAGCAGTGAAGAATTCACAACAGATGAAACAACACATATTACGTATTAATTCCAAATGGAATAAAAACGAATGGAAGCTAGACATTTTTGGGTCATATTTTAAGCCTTCAAGCACAAGCCTTTAGGTCAAAATGTCTTCAGTATATATTTTCAAGTTGGTCTGAAATACAAGAAGTATATTCTGCCAGAAAAAGTATCTTTGCCAGAAAAAGACTTGTTACTACAGATTTGTTACTACAGTACTACAAGGTTTTTTACCTGGACGAGTCCGGAGCAGGTCTACATAGAGCCATGATCGGCTGGATAAGAGTCAGAGCCATAACAGTACAGCCAAGGTAAGGGTGTGAGCCAGCACGCTTAGAAAAAAATATATAAAAAATCATTAAAATGAAGTATGAGGTGACCATTTTTCATGTTAACACACCACAGCGCAGCACACAGTGTGAACACCCTGAAATTCTTCTCTGCATTTAACCTATTCACCAAGTGAAGCAGCGGGGATTGTACCTTGCTCAAGGGAACCTCAGAGGTGCTTAGCAGCGTACCCTCAGAGAATATGAATATTCCTACACTTTTTATTCAAGCCCATCTGCCTCCAAACAGAGGAGCTGGCACAGAACACAGCAGCCAGAGAGAACACTTTACTGAACGGCCCTTTGTGAACAATAATGAAAGATATAATGCAGAGTGGTTTGACAAGGCAGATAATGCGTGTTTTGTTGTTACAAAGTAAAAGAGTGACCTCTGTTGGTGATGCTGTGTAACCACTAGTTAGTTACTATAGTGTGTACCGGGGAAAAATATATTTCATGGAGTATATGAACATCAATGTCATTGTGCTTGTTCTTCGACACTTTGGGAAGTGTGGCAAAAATTCAAGTAGATGGTCATTATAATGGATGGCCTTCCTCTTTCTGTCTCTCTCTTATTCTGCAGGGCTGCGTGTGAGAGAATGGCACATTTAGACATGCTGATGAACAGTCACATGGTCATACATTTGGTGGCGGGGGCTGAGAGAGAACATGACACATTGTTGAGCATTAGTCACAGAC